>JAHZNA010001150.1:0-32941 GCA_027743935.1 Sinodicranocentrus sp. ZH6
ATCCCCAGGAGCATGTAATATTGATATACAAACTCTGCCATCCGCATAAACTACCATAAACAAAAGGTTATTGAAAATACCATCTTTACCACTTACCAGCCCTGCTCGTAGCAGCACCTTGAGCATTTAGTAATTACAAACTAATACTAATACTATAAACTATAATCTTTTTCAACCACAGTCCATTTTTAATACAAGGATATCAACAGGATAGAAGTTGTAAATAATTATTTTATTCAGCCAAGCTTCATAAGTTAACTATTTCTTTCATCGGGGTGCACATTAATCACGTTTGAATTACATGCGTTTGAAAATTACTAACCTACATTACAAACTGTCATTTTGCATACTTTCTTTTCTGGAGACTGTAGCATAAAAATAAATTACCATTAGGATGAAACAATTCGCACATGAATTTCATTTTTGGAGGACTCAAAGGATAGTCCGCTGGGAAAATTACTTTAGCAGGAAATACTCCACCATCCCAGCAGGTTCCCTCAGGGCCACTACAATTACATTTAAATACAAATAAAATAGTAATTTATTTCATCACAACATCATCATCGGTTTAACCATACATATATTTATCGCACTGCTAATCTTTAATGTTGCATTAACTCATATGCTGATGTGGGTCATGCAAATCGCAACGCTATCTCCTCCAGCTACCGTTCGCGTTCTTGTCTTTAGCTGGGGTGACAAGATACCAAGCGGTCTGGATTGGAAGTCGGTAGGTAGAGGTAGAGTGTGGAGCTGAGCTCTCAACTCTACTACAGCAGTATAGTGCGTTTGTAATGTAAGTATTGCCTGTCATCTGTTCTCCAAATGCTGCCTGCTGATAGGTTTTCACATGTTAAAATTTTGCGTTTAATGCCATTTAATGGAGATCAGCCGGAACAATAGTAATTTATTTCATCACAACATCATCATCGGTTTAATCATACATATATTTATCGCACTGCTAATCTTTATGTTGCATTAACTCATATGCTGAGCTGATGTGGGTCATGCAAATCGCAACGCTATCTCCTCCAGCTACCGTTCTTGTCTTTAGCTGGGGTGACAAGAAACCAAGCGGTCTGGATTGGAAGTCGGTAGCTCAGCTCCACACTCTACCTCTACTACAGCAGTATAGTGCGTTTGTAATGTAAGTATTGCCTATTGCCTGTCATCTGTTCTCCAAATGCTGCCTGCTGATAGGTTTTCACATGTTAAAATTTTGCGTTTAATGCCATTTAATGGAGAGCAGCCGGAACTAAAAGTTTTTCTTGATCATGTTCCACAATTTCTTGTCGTTAAATAATTATTAAACTACCTAGAAATAGTTTTTCCTGCATTTCGGCATTCCTATAATAATAATGGCAGAGGACGATAAAGAAAGCAGTACGTCATCATCTCCTGTAAAAAACAGGACGAACGTGAGCGTTGGTGTCCTTGGTCATGTTGACAGTGGGAAAACAAGTCTTTGTAAAGCTCTCAGCAAAACCGCTTCAACCGCAGCGTTCGATCAAAACCCACAATCCCAAGAACGAGGGATAACTCTGGATTTAGGTTTTTCGGCTTTCCCATTGGAAAATGAGTGGAACGTGACCTTAGTAGACTGCCCAGGTCATGCATCCCTTATAAGAACTGTACTAGGTGGGATACAAATCATGGATGTTATGCTACTCATCTTGGATATTACTAAAGGAATGCAGACGCAATCCAGTGAATGCCTTATTCTCGCAGATGTGCTGGCGTCACATCTAATCGTAGCTTTGAACAAAGTAGACACTCTTCCACTGGAAACGAGGCAAGCGAAAATTGATAAAGCAACTAAAATGTTGAAGAGTACACTTGGCTCGTACAAAGTTTGGGGAAAATGCCCCAATCGTGCTGTGCTCCGCAGTAGACAAGTCTATTGGAGTAGATACAATTAAGGATGCCATTTCAGCTAAGATTAAATCTATGAAACTAGTCAGGTACAATGACAGGCCTTTTATGATGGCTGTGGACCATTGCTTTCAAAAGAAAGGACAAGGGACGGTTTGCACTGGAACTATTATCCAAGGGATTGTGAAAATTGGCGATGTAAATCCAGCGAACTTTGTTGTGTTATTTATTCACATTAGTGCTAATTAGCTCAGCGTTTTTCATATGTCATACATTGTTTTTAATAGATGGTGGAGCTACCAGAACAACAAATTCAAAGAAAAGTCAAAACCTTGCAAAGCTTTAAGGTTTCACTCTCCTCTGCATTCTGCTGGTGATCGCGTAGGAATGTGCATTGGAGCTTTTGATGCTTCCTTAATGGAACGCGGAATAATAAGCGCCCCAGGTACTATTTCGATTGGAACTAAATACGTACTAATGAAATTCCATCGGATAAAATATTATAAACATCCTATCACATCAAAACATAGGTATGTAAAAATTTAAACCTTGATGATTGGTGTATTGCATCGCTGCAGTGGTGCCTTTATTATAATTTGCATAATTTGCTAGGTTTCATATTTCTATTGGGTACGAAACAACTACGGCAATACTTACTTTATTTGAACACCCCGTGGAAAATTATGATTTTCAACCAAAACAAGATTATAAGATTACAGAGGAACTTTCCCAGGAGCAAGGTCAGGATGATAAGAAGAAAACTATTTTTGCAGTACTAGAATTTGACCGGCCAGTGACAACCTTACAGCATGCAAAAATCATTGGCTCTAATTTGCAAATTGCTCCGAATTCAAACGAATGTCGACTATCATTTTACGGCGAAGTTATCAACTCAGCACAGGAAAAGGATAAATCTAATTTCTTTTCTCAAGTTAAAATCTTCAAGTTTAAAAAACGACTAGGCATCTTGGATCGCGTCTCGAACCCTAGAACTGTGATTGTCAGAGGTTTTATTCAAAAGACTTCAAACATTGATCATTTAGTTGGGTGCACAATTGATTTAGACTTTGCTCCTATTTCTGAGACCGATAATGGGACAAAGGTACAGGGGACCATTGAGTCCAGGTTTGGACAGACTGATAAGCTTCGAGTAAATTTGAATCAAGACTTGGATGAAGCTCAAATCGAGAAATGCAAGCAGAAGCAAGTTGAACTCTCATTGGTTCACAAAAAATATATCTTTAAAGAGGACGGAATCAGCAATACAAAAAAGTTAATACAAACATAATAGTGATTTATGATTGTGATTTAATATACGCTTTTTGCTACAATAAAAAAAATGCTTGGAAAATTACTTTTGATTTTTCCCTTTTTGCCCAATTTCACTCAAACCATGCATGCTAGCTACCCTTTCTAGCGTTGCGTACATTTTACAAACTAAATGATTTTTTTACTTACGTAATGAGAGCTTCCCATTCGAAAAAGTTCTCCTCATCCACTGGACCTGCAAGGATGCCTTCAGGTGGATTGATTGTTAGCTCTAAAAATATCATATTTAAATTTAATTAGTTCCATAACCTCAATCTCTTCATAGTACTTTCTAGCAAAGTGACGATGATGAAACAACTTGTGGTGCTGATAAATACATGAGTAAATGACATTATATCAAAGGAAATTAAAATCAAGCCAAATTTTACTGACGCTGAGCTGGTTATATTAGTGGCAGATCACTTATTCAGACAAATTTAGAACACCTTAACTTTTTGCGACAGGTCGGAGGCTGAAATTCTTTAAAATGAATGCATTTATTCTTCGGGGCTTGTAAATTCGGATTTTCTCGCTAAAAATTCTGGATTAAACCTATTCTTTGTCAAAACCCCAACCAAATGTTCAAGCATTTTTGGCACTCACAATCAGACAGAAAGTACAGTTTTAATACTTCAATACCCACAACCTAGGAAGTAGCTTTTCCTGACCTGACCCAATTAAATCTCATATTTATTTTCCTGGGATCGACCCTTTCAAATCTAATAGCCAAAACTTACAAATGTTACTTACAACTTCAGAGAATTTTCTCGCATTCACCGTTTTGGCGAACCATTGTTAAGATTTAATTACCTAAATAGATTTTAAAATTTGATATTTTCCTATGATAATGTCTATGGAAAATTCGATAACATCACGACAAGAAATAATAAAGAAAATGTAACAGTTGGGACTCGAAAACCTTCTTTTTACAAATTTCCATACGTCAATTTTCAATATAATGTATACAATTTGATGCAGTTTCGATGTTCGAGAGTACAATTTTTTCTTATGTCATATGTATTTTATTTTTTAAATTAAATACATCGTACGTTTATATTCAGCCATTAAACGCCTTAGGGCAGCCCCTGCCATGATTAATGAGATGGATGAAGTTTAATTTCTTATAGTCCGTAGCTGATGATGAGCAACAAGTTGCTACAAATAACTTCTTCGATAACCAACACCAACACAGATTTTATAATCCTTTAAATGGAGCAAATAAAGACGTCAACGTCTGCAATCACTAATCTGAACTGAATCACGTATACACTACTAGCATATTATATTCAAAACCCGATAACTATGCTAATAATATTAAATGTAAATAGGAAGGATAATGACCCAACGATAATGAACAAATCCAATGAAACCCTGACGCACAACTTTAATTTGTAATCTTAATGACACAAGATAACAACTCAGGTCGAGTTTTTAGATTAATCTGCTGACCATATACAACCAGGCCAATTCGTCGTATTCGTATCAATCCTATCCTCTATTTTACTTCCTAGATCCAACAATGTTTCGAGAAATTGATTGAGATAGATAGTGTCTTTCTTGGAATCAGCTGCTGCACCCAAATATACAAATGCACAACGCAGTTGCTGCAAATGTACACAAAGCATCAGAGAGTGACAGTCCTGTACACTTTCTCCGAAATGATCTAAATCTTTATCATGTGATATATGATATAATTTTTTCGTGGGTTTGTCCTCTCCACAAGTATATTTAACCAAGATTTTACTGTATATGTATTATTGTGTATTTACATCCCGAAATTATGCGTAATGCATAACTCTCAACTTTGTCCTTGAGTTTAGTTAGACTTTAAAGTACATCAAATTTACTCGTGTATTTTTGTTGGCTGTAGGTAGGAAAGGAAGGCTTTGAGTTTTGTGTTTGCTGCGCGTTTTTAGTTTTAGAATGCCGTTGGCACTTTTTCAGAATCTTGACAGCTAATCGTGTAGTTATCCATATAATAACCGGCTATAAATTAAAGTTAAAATTGTTCTTGAAACGAAAATTAAGGTTTCAATTTGTATAATATGTCCTCTGGGAGGATAATCAACAGATTTTCGAGGCGTTCATCTGGTTCATCTGGTTCAATATTTTCTCATTGTCAGTATTGGGGTCTTAATTATGATGCTAGATCAAGTCTTCTAAATCGATCCTGTAAGTGTTTTTATTTTTAATTTTAAAAAACACGCGTCTGTAGTTTATATCACTTAAATCTATCACGAGTGTGCCCAGAAAAGATTGTTCTTTAAAAAAATATATTTTAATGGAATCGCGCTGCTACGTTTGTAGGATTTGGTGAACCCCGCTAAAATGAGTATCTGTTTTTGTGATTTTAGATTCATTGTCAGTGACTGTTGCTTATCCGTGGAGGTGCAATCCATTCTGCTTTTATGAAAAGCTTGCCTTTCCTAACCCTTCCACGGTATCAAACTATTTCTCCGGGGTCAGACGTATGCACACATCCACCTACTTTCGCAATCAGCTTAAAGATTACTATGCAATTTTAGGAGTTTCAAAAGGTGCCAGTCAGTCGTTAATTAAAAAAACGTATTACTCCCTTGCAAAAAAGTATCATCCCGATGTCAACAGCAGTAATGAGGCGCATGGCAAGTTTCAGGAAGTGTACGAAGCGTATGAGGTATAAGATTTAGTAAGGCATATTATAGTTAATAGTGTTAACACCGATTCTATCATTTTATTTTACGGTACTTTCCATTGTCGAGTAAGCAATAATAACTTGACGTCATAAAATATGCATTTTAGATCTTAGGAGATGAAGCTAAACGACGACAGTATGACCTAATGATTGAACCAGTCAAAGCTTATGGAGATTATAATTTTAGCCGCATGCGCCCAAATGTGAGCAATGTTCGTAGAAGCTCATCCTTTGACGGAAGAGAGTCACGTTACACGTCTTCCAATAGATATCATCACGGTCATAAATATGAGTATAATCCGTTTCATGATGATGTACCAAGGAATGATAAGGAAGCAGACAAATATGATGGGTTTGGAGTGTTCTACAATGCATTTTCTAAACTTAGAGGGTTTCCCCAGTTTCATAAGGACGATGGAACATATTATGCCGGTGAAGTATGAAATAGATATAACCATTAAAATAAATTGTTACACAGCAGTCGATTGACAATGTTAATACTAGCTTATATGGTGTCGGATTTTCACTGACTTTAATTTTATATTCTTAGGTATCGCTTACTTTTGAAGAAGCTGCGATTGGGACAGAAAAACAGATTTTCTATAAAGTACCTGAAAAATGCCAAAACTGCAAAGGAGAAGGAAGAAATGCATATGGCAAAGAGAAATGTGCAGTTTGCCACGGAATTGGTGCTATTAAATATGGTAATTTGATTGTATTATTTGGTTTTATTGAGCTCCAAAATTTGTTCGTCTATCTGTGCAATAGTGCTAGCAATTAATTTCTTATATTATAGAACTGAACATGAGTGAATCGTGTGTGTCTTGTTTTGGATCCGGACAAGTTCCCAGTACTAAGGTGTGCTTGGAGTGCCGTGGAAGTGGTAAAGCAATCAAGAAGAAATCTACTGTTGTTAAAATTTCACCTGGTATACAATACTCATTTTTCAACGAAAACAAACTACCAAGGAAAGCGGACATTGATAGAATTTTAGCAAAGTTTTACATTATTCGCAGGTGTGGAGCATCAACAAAAGCTAGAAATTAATATTCCTGGAGGTACCGCTAAAATCCGGGTTTTAATTAAAAAGTCAGATTATTTTTCAAAGTCAGGATGTGACGTTCACATTGGCACAGTGATAACCTCTAATGAAGCAATTTACGGAGTGTCTAAAGGAATTCGGACCTTAGATGGCAACATAGAAGTCCATGTAAGTTTCTTAGCTATTTGACTTATATTCCAGTTTTACACTCTCAAAGAAATGACCCTATAAAAACTTTCAGATACCCCCTGGTACTTGGGCAGGACGTCTCATTGAACTCAAAGGGCAAGGCTTATACAAGCCCAATTCGAAAGATAGAGGAGTGCTCATTGTTCATGTCAAAATACAATGATAAATTAGCCAACTTCATTGCCAAAAAAGAGTTATCTGCCAGTTCAGTGCAGTAGAGAAAATCTAGTCACGAAAGTACGCCTTTTATTCTTCGCCTCGGGAGACAAAAACGAAATTCATCCCAGTCTTGAACTTCAACAAGAGAGCTCAGAAGCGTCAAAAGCATATTTTAATGTTTATAAAAGTCACACATCTTTATTATATATAATATTTAATAAATATTCTTTATAAGGTATACAACAAATACTTTGTATCTCGTTACATAATATTTCATAATGATTTTTACTGTTACATGTTGTACATGATAACCTAGATAGTTAGATTAGCCTTTTTAGCGTGGGTATATGAGTGAGTCCTTTTTGTCCTTTTTATACCTCTAAATTATGCATGACAGTTATGCATTTTCTAGTAGACAATTTTTATTTACCTATATATACACACAGCGATTCAATATATACTTTAGTTTTCCTCTCTTTTATCACCAATTGAGTACTCATCTCTGACAAATCGAGTAGAATATTGACTGCACTAAAACCATTACGACAGTTGTAACAAGTGCGTTGTGATGATTCCCAGTGGAGTGATGATGAAAGTTGGTTGAAGCATGTGAACTTGTAGTTGTCGTGATACCTCTACCGTGATGCATTGCAGCTGGATTTTCGCCTGGAAAAAAAGAGAAAAGACTTACTTTTTATCTTACATATCTACCTACACTTTTCTCCTAATTCATTTAGTTCTGTCTGAAAAAAGTTACCACTAAGAACATGGAGGGTTACACTAGAAGACCCGACATTCTCTAATGAGCAGGTGTAGTTACCACCATCAGATTTTTGGACGCCGACGAAAGTCAATGTTTCTGTGAGTTTATTCCCATCCAGTTTCGCCTAGAAAAAAAATCATGGCACTGGGTGAACAACTCGAGCAATGCTTTTTAAACCGGAGGGAAAAAATTAACTCGTTTTTAAGTGAAACCTGGAAGGAAAGCATGGTTGACGACGTAGAGAGGTCGTATTTGTTAAGGATTTTCCCATTCCGGAGCCAAATCACTTTTCCCACGTTGTCCGCTAATGTGTTCATCACCACACATCGAAGCTGAACTTGGCTCCCTTCCCAAACAAACATATTCTCTTCTGTTGTATCCATTCTAAAATGGAAAAAATTCAAGTCCAAGTTATTTAATCATTTGCATTAAATTCACGTAAAGGAAAAAGCTGACAAACGGTATAAAAAAAATACCGCTCCTTTCGAATCCAGGATACCTTCAAAGAGAAAATTACACAGGACGTCAACTCCCGTCATAAAACTGCTAAATAATTTGAGCTCAAAACCATTCCGATAATGGCAACATCATCCATTAGCTTTCTCATGAAAATACTCTCTCTCTCTCATCTATAATCTTTATAATGATACACTCTCCCAATCATTTTTTCTCTCAACTTGATTTTCCTAGAAAGCCTTTTAGTGATTCCGGAAGCCATAACACTTTTTCACTTACATATTTACAGGCATATTTCCAATTTCAATTCTCTCTCCTGCCCAACCTTACTCTAGTTGAAAAATCCAGTCTCTAGACTTTAACTCACAGAGCTGTTATGTTTTATTACTGTATCCTATCCACTTCACTGCAGACATATGCTCCTCTCTAAAAGCAAGTTGAGCAGATAATCGATAGTACTTAAAATTTGGCAATGATCAATGATGCGTTTTGAAGCATCATTCATTTACAATCCATATCAGCCACTACAGGCACGTACCTATCTTTTTATACTAACAACGCAGTTTTTACCCTTCGTGCATTTTTTACCCGATATATATTTTTATCAAATGGACATGAAGGAGGAGAAAAGGGAACTTACAACTTTAGCAACAAAAAAACATGCACGCTTCATCATATGAATAGGTCAGCAGCAAACTGTAGCAATTTTGCATTTTGGGTGGAACTAGGAAAAACGGTATTTGGTATTTTCAGTGGTTTGGCGAAATCAGCAAACATGATAGAGCTTTCGAGTACCAGCTGTTGGGAAAGTAGTACAAGTTACAAAATAAAAATATAAGAAGTCTCTTTTAACCCTTATACACTCCACATGATATTTTCTGTTTAGTCCATTCAGGTGGATAAGGTTGGAAACTTGATTGAAAGAGTCGAGAATCCATGAGTAACTGAGTGACTGACTAATGCAGTAATTTTGCAACCCATTGGGAAACATGTTCTCTGAACCACTTGACAACACACACCGTCCTTGAGGATTCGTTAGAGCTGGAATCGTTCCAGCGGAATTATTGGGAGCTCTGAAGAGAGAGAGAGAGAGGAGCAACAAGGGTTGTATTACAAAATGTGCCTGTTAATGCAGAGTTTCTAGAAATGAATTTTATTTCCCCCAATTCACCAATTTGTAAAGGAGAAAGGCTGAAAGGGGGAAAAGGGTTGTAGCATGAAAATAATATTCCTTCTATCAGTTGAGCATCTCTCTCATGCTCACCAGTAATAAAGTAAAAGTGTGTTAGAATTAATTATAAATTTGCTCTTGTGCTTGCAAACAACACTCATTTCCTTTAAATTCTCATATAGCACATTTTTTTCCTTCTTCTAGCAACTTTTCCCATACATTCCCATATAGAGAGAAAACACTAGCATTTTTATTATCAGCAGTTCACATCTCTTCTCATTGAGCATCGCATGACCAAAAAATGGCCCATTTCACAGAAACTCACGGAGTTAAACTTAAAAAATGTAGCTCGGTAGTTTTTTCTATGCACCACTGTGGATTCTAAAGTGCAAGTCAGCAAAGACATAAAACATTTTTTATGTCCTACTTATGTATACTCATGAGAATTTTTAGAGCAGTAAAAAGCACTATATAATAGCTTTCTACAAATATCTGACAAATGGACTTGTTCGTCTAAGAAAATTCGTATAATGGCTAATTTTCAACTTTTAAACTGTGCATATCTTTCATTATGAAAAAAAATAAAAACATTTCGAAAACAATTTAAGGAATGGGGATAATTTGTACAAAATTCAACTATAATTGAATCCTGGCCACTTAATCAAGTTATAAATAACTTTTGAGAGGAATCTTCTCCAATATAGGAATATAGGCTTTTAGATGATGCTCCTTCATACTTGGAGCCACAAAATAGAAAACTTTTCCCAATAACAATATCGTGAAAGCAGTTTGGGTAAAAAGGAGGTAGTTTTGTTGGTTATGGAGTTGGAACGGAAGGAAGGATTTTTTCTCTCAAAGTATGCATAGCAAAATACCTTCTAATATGAAATGTATAGAAAACTTAGGTATGCAAAAAATACACATCGTTACAAGTTTTCCTGCTCAATGGGGGATGGACGGTAGTGGACTTCGTAAAAATTTATACATGTGTAGGTATATGATGTACAATATGTTTAAAACTAAATTGTTCGAGAAAATGGGAAGAGAAACTTTTGACATTTCCGAATAGCCATTCCCTCTCCATAATAGCTTTTGATGATGGTATAGAACAAGTTTGTGAGCGTACGCCTGGATTTTTTTCAACATTTGGTACACATAATCAATCTTAACTTTGGTGAATTACATGACAGGTCAATGACTAAAGTTTTGTTGATGATATGTTCGCAAAAAAAGTGTAGCCAAACAGAAAAGTGAAACCAATATACTGCATAACTTTCTACAAAGCAAAGCTACTTATCCCTTTTTGGGAATGCTTTCTCCTGACAGGAATTTTCCTCCTTGTCAGCTTAAATATATATTTTTTATAAGAGACAGAAAAACCACATTGGTCATGGTTCCAAAAAGCTGACAAATAATGAAAGAACTTTGTTAAGTTTTTTTTGAAACTCAGTTCTCAGTTCCCCACCCGTTATTACACAGAGAATTACATTTTTCCCGGAATGCTTCCCACTTTAATTAACAACTTTGGCCAAAAAAAACTTTCCGAGGTGACCCGGAAAATTCCTATATTTTACCCACCTCCTCATCCATATCCAAGCGGAAATGATAAATTTGAAATTTCACTTTTCCTCAAGGAAGAAAGCCCGACAAGAGCCAATTGAAAGGGTTACCATTAGCCCATCAACATTTTCGCAGCCAACAGGCAGCCCACTTTTGATTTCATATCACATCATCGCCCAAATTTGCATAATACTTTTTTACAAGCAAAAAACCTCTCCAGAAAAGCCGCTCTCCTTTCTTTCACCCACTCCCTAAGAAGGGAATATAGAATACACACAATAATATCACGTAAAACTGCCTGTCACGTGGAAACAGGAAAAGAGGATTTTTCCTCCTTTCTACCCTTTTCCCTCTAAAAGCATTAAAAAAGGTAGTCTGTCATAGTCATATACCTAAAACATATAATATATGTGTAGCTATTTTGCATGTCGTTCATGTTCCCATATTGCACACTTGTATTACACAGAGGGCATAGTTATACTTGAGCAGTTGCTTCCCTTCTTTGCATTCATCATTCAGAAACGTAAAGTCTAATACCCTCTGACATCTTTACTGCTTGTCCATGAACGGAAATCCTTTTCTTTGAGGGAGACACTGTGCAATATTTTTCTGGCTTTTTCCCCAACCAACCTCATACGCTGAGGATTCTTCTGGAGAAAAAAGAAAATATATAGGAAGCATGGAGTGTACAAGATTTCCGGAGCGATTGCGAAAGATCAGAAGCAAACTCTTTTTCCTCCACCACCAACCAAGCTGACAATAGGGAGCGCAACTTTTTTCCCTCTTTTCAAAAAAAGGACAAAAACTTTTTCATACAAAAGTGGGAAACGACCATAGTAAAAATGTAAACGAGAAGGGGAAGCAGAAATGTGGATATAGAAATATTGTGAAAGTCTTTCTGAAGAACTACGATCAGTATCTCTCCTCCGGCAAGACTTCTTCGCAAGTCTGGGGTAAACTGGATGCATTTAGAGAATTATATGGATATACTTTTCAGAGGTTGATATAAAAGGTCAAAGTTCTTGTTGTTGGGGATGATAACATATGAAAGATAAAAAGGAACAAGACAATGATAGCAGTTAAAGTTGCCATCAATAAAACAAACTCATGAGACAAAAAAGTCTTTTGTTTTGCTTGTTGAAAGAAAGAATTAGGGTCCGTTTACATTGGCAAGTTTAAGGCACGTTTTGTTCAGGTTCATTAGGAAAGATGACCTCAAAAAAACCTTATAAGATATTGCTTGTCGTCAGCCCTAGCTCTCAAAACCATGGGTATAATTTATCGAGAGTTTATTTATTTATTTTATTGATTTCTCTATCAGAATTCTGTTTTTTTACTCAAGGGTACAACCATAAGAGAAAAATGCACTAAAATTTCAGGCACATTATCATGCTGCGCAAATCTCTTGCAACGCAAAAGCTGGAAAAATAATTCTACTACATTTACACTCGGATTTAAAAACCCATCAAGGAGACTCTTTTGTGTTTAATGTGCATTTTGTTAGTCCAAGAATAATGAATAATGACCATGATAAACTCACTCCTATGCACTAATCTTTAGCAAATTAAACTTGTCCAGGACGTGCTTGGGAATGTGAAACTTGGTTAATTTGACTTGTCAGTGGAGATAAAGTTTTAAAATAGAACATGACTCTTTTTCCACATCTCTTTTTCCTCCAGCAGATTTTCCCACTTGAGTAGATTCCACTGACTACATCCAACTTTTCCCTCATGCAGGAATACGTGCATGCACTCTGCACATTTGCACTCATAACTCATCACCATAAAGACTTTCTCTCTCAAGGCTATGAAAATTCTGAGAAAACAACGAGTAAAAACTTGTCCATACAAAGCGCTACCGTGAGAAGGGGATTAATGAATAAAATACTTTTGTTCTTGTTGTTTCACCTCCCTTTTAAAAAAAAGTCAAAGAAAAAATTATACGCTTTTTCAACCTTCAACAGGCGTTCATGCGTTCATCCTATGCAAAAAAGATCACTTTTGTTCTCCCGTTCAGATTGGTAAAGTATATGAGCTAATAAGTAATTTATTACTGAAGAAGAAAAGAAAACTCCGGTTTGGGTCGCTTTTCTACTCCAGCAAAATGAGTGGTGCGAGAACAAGCATACAAATTTAATCAAGGATTGGCATGCCTGCATGGAAAAAACTAAGTAAGCTTATGCATATACCTCCTCGTGTGCTATCAGTTTACCCCGCTAATTTTTTAATGAGAATAGAACCCGAGAAAACAGGAATGTTTTAACTCGATTCGCATAACATTCATCACAAATTACGATTAAGAATACGTGTAGTTTATCGACTTTGCTGTAAGTATCAACGCAAAGAAATTGGAGTTCTGCAAAAATTGTAAATATTTCATCTAGTATGACAACGCCCCATATTATTTTACGATGTTCAACTTTTCTGCACGAAATTCTCTCTGCTCTACTATACGTAACCTTCTTGCCCTCATGGCCTAGCGAACTCTTAAAATTGGATGATGTTAGCTAGCGGCAATATTTAAAATACGACCACACACGACTTTTATTCCATGAACAATCCAGCCGTGATCTAGTCTCCTTGATCTTTCTCCCTCCTTTGGATAAACTACCCTAAGGTGGAATAGCTTCAGTTGACTTTCAATTCTTTTTGCATTATCTAATATATAAATATTTCTTATAGTAATATTTACAACATATATCTCGAACATAGTATTCCTTCAGTTTCTTTTTCTTTTTTCTCTCTTTGCACTCTCACAAGACATAACATTACTCAACCTAACTTGATTCACTCGACCTCTAAATTGAGTTTAAAAAAGTGATGATTCTGCTGAAGAAGAAAGCGTCAAGAAAAAAAAATCCTGCTGACTCGTCCTCCACTACGAAGTTAGGTTATACCATCTTATCAAAAGTATAATAGAGCTGAAAGGAAGCTGCGAAACTAGAGAAGGAAATGTGAAATCCGTTCTTGGAATTACAAACACATCTTTAGAGGTGATGTATAATCTCATCTTCTATGGTATCATCATACCACCGTATCGACCACGATACCGCTATCCTCACAAGAAAATATAGAATTCCTTCACTCAAGCTCACCCTCACTATTTCCATATCCCTCTAAAAATATCTATATATTATCACTCCTATACATAATAATGATCAAAGATTGGAACTTTTTGGAACATGTACTCTCCATAATAATATGAGAGAGGATCCTGTTCGCTCACATGAAAATCCTGTAAAAAGCCGAAAAATCATTTTTAGCAATGTTCTCATCTCTCTTATTTTCTCTAGACCACAGAAAAGGAGTGGGGATTTTGAGGAGAAAAACTTATGGTGGAATGAATATAATGTGCTTTATCATATCAGTCTAGTTTCCTCTTTTTCCTATGGAATGTAGTGAAAGCATTTTGAAGTCATTTTTTTCCTGACTTCTTTTGCCCCTCCAATTTCCTCTAATTTCCTTTGTCTCTTTTTAAAACTTCCTTTCCACTAGGTTCCACAGCAAAGGAACAACTTGTAGTTTTCTCCTCTACCTCTGGTCTTTTCTTTCCTCTTTTACGTGATGCATAATAATATGTACAAAAGGAGAAAAATATATAGAGAGTATATGGTCTCTAGTTAACTCTTCTATTGTTCTACACTAATTTTGAAGTCTGGGCACATTTTTAGTCAACATTCCTCTTCCTCTCAGAGTTCGAGTGAGGAAGGCACAGGAAGAAATTTCCCCTTGTCGCCTATTTCTCTCTCAACCCTTGTGTATATTTTATTATATCCGAGACATGTATTTTCTACAAGGTTTCCTTCTCCGATTCCAGCTTTTTCTATTTCTTTTAAATTTGATATGGAACAAGCCTCTCCTCTTCGTTTTCTTTATCTTTTTAATTCTTTTCTGCTATTTCAGCAACAACTGGGAAAATGCTTTATGCCTCTTGTAATAGGATTGTTGAGCACAATTGTCTTCTCGCTTTGGCTCTCAAGTCGAGAAAAGATCCTTTTTCGCCTTTTCAAGCGGGACGAAAAGCAATGAAATATTTATATGCATGCATCTTGTATGCTGATGGGTAGAGTAGAAGGGGTTTTCAAGGATTCACAAAAGTACAGGAAGAAAACACGTGTTGTGTTTCACAATCCGACTTTGTATCCCGACCAGAGGTCAAAAGCCTGGCTCCATTTAGTCTATTGTTTTTTTAGGAGTTGAATTTTCTCCTATTTTCTCGCTTGATTTCTTTGAAAGCTTGTAATCTATTTAAAATTTCTACGACATTTATTATATCCTATCCAACACATACAAAAATACTTCAGGGGAAAAGGGGAAACAGACACGTCATCATGTCAAAAGCATGATTTGTCGGGGTAACCTCTCTCTCTTGGAAGTCATCCTCTTTGAAGTCTTGTGGAACGAGGAAGCTCCCTGGCCAGGGAAACTGGACTAGTTTTTTTTCCTGTCTTTAGAGAGAAAAAAGCATTAACAGGGAGGATAACGTCCACAAGAAAAAATGGAGATGAAGGAGTGAATCTGAAATGAAAGAGGAAACTCACGAGGTAAAATACGGAAGGGAGTTTCAACCACGGGTATAAATCAGGTCATAGTCATGATACAAAAAAAATCTGCAAACCCCGAAAATCGGAGCGAGAGCCCGAGTCATACATTAACTTCACTTTTTATTTCGTATCAAGAAGCCGCCGTGGTGAAGAGCTGATGTACTGTTTATATTACACAAGGAGCGGAGCGGCACCACTGATTTTTTCTGCAGAAAAAAAGCTCAACCTCTCAAGCCCATTTTCTCCAAGAGTATCGTATCAGTCTCAAGAATAATCTTTAACTTTACAGCATACCAATGTAAATTCCAACTTGATATGCATGCTTCGACACACATTACCTCCATATACGAGGGAAAGAGAAATGTTCGAGAAAAAAATTTCCTGCAGAGTAAGCTGAATTTGACTTGTAGTGCTTCCCTTCCTTGTTTTTATAGGATTCTTGTGGTTTTTTGTCTAGCCAAGGGAAAAAAATCTTTATGAACATTCAAAAGAAAAAAATAGAACTTTGTTCGAGAAAAAAACTCCACACAAGCTTCATAACACTTGGAAAAAAAGACAAGATTGCAAGACATATTCCTCTTCTCTGACTGGGAATATATGGTAGCTTGGGAGTTTTACTGTGCATAGGGAAATCCTCTCATTTTTTAAATTTTTTCTTCATTTCTTTCCCTCATTCCTCTCTGACTTTACAAATATTGCTTATAAGAACAAACAATAACTCTGCTGGAGTTACCTCCAGTGAAGGAGTTGTGAAAGGTTAAATTTCATTTATCATATCGACGTGCCGTTTTTACATTTTATCCAACTTGGAACCTTCCTACCATCCTCGAAGTATTTTTTTTCAGTAGGAAAAAACTCATTGTGTGTGATGAGTGATTTGTGAGAAAAGTTTCGTGATGATGAAGCCGATTAGATTAATGACAAGTTGACTACGGGGACGGGTGGGTGTCGATAGTGCTACATTTTTTTAACCAAATAAACGTTGAAATCTTTTTCTATATTTCCTTCACAAATGGAAGTTCATGACACCTTCACTGTCGCCTACAAGAAAGGATAGTTTCCACGTTTCTAGAAAACCCGATTTTTTGCATACAATAAACCCCCGAAATTACAAAAAAAAAGTACAAGGCTTTGGAAATGAAACTAATTTCGAGTACGCGTCGCCTTGCGTGTTTTTTTCTAGAAAAAAAGTTTGCTCTTCCACTCATGCAACCATGCAATCACGAGGGATTTTCGAGGGAAAAGCGATTTTCACGATGAGTAACTCTAAATTGCATGGGTGAACTTGTATTTGGCGGGTGTGAGCTTAAGAGAAAAGATATATGGGAAAGGAGAGAAAAGAAGGAAAAATTCGATTAAACGATCGATCCCTTTTGATCATCACACTAGCATCTAGTTTTTCTTTATTCATCCCTCATTGATTTTTTATAAATTTTGTTCACTACAAAAAACATTTCAAAAGTGCCGCCATGCACGGTTTTCCCTACGGGGTAAAGTGATACTACTACTAGAGGTATACCTAGTTATTAGAAGGAATGTTTGAAAATTGTCAGATTATTTCTTCATCGTTGCACCCGCCGCCGTCTTTAGAATAGCATTTTTGATGAGAACGATTGACATAAAAAGTGAATGCGTGAACGAGTCTGAAATCATACAACAAAAAGGCTGGAAATATCCTTTCCATAAAATGGGAAACAAGCTCGAGAACACATGCGATGAATCTATTGAGCACGAGAGAGCCATCATCATCATCTCAGCTATCGTCATGTTCACTCGAGCATATTTTAATGTGCAGTATAGCGTGGATGGGACTATTAGCTGAAATTATGGTTATAAAATGTAGACAATTTTTTATGCACATATTTCTATTTAGTGTGTATATGCATGTCGCCAAGTCGCCATCCACAAGGCATCGCGTATAAGCATCGATTCATTAAATCAAAACTTATTACCTGCTCTAGTATTTTTTATGTAGCGAAGAGGAATAATAACAAAATGATCACGACAAATATACCCCTTCCCCCCAACAACTATGTTCCTCACTGCTTCAAATATTATTTAGAATATTTCTCAATCTCAAACATGTTTTTGGAAACAAACGCTAACTTGTGTACGCCCTGGTAGTTTTTGCGTCTCATCTTCCACAAAAATGGTTGCAGGCATATTTCATACACAGCTCACCCTAATTCAGGTGGAGTACCTTCCGAGAAAAAGAATTCATGGAATCCCATCTTTTTTCTCTCTTCACATTTTACCACTCTCATAAACATGACTAGGATGATTACAACCTCGTAGAGAATTTTTTTTCTCCTAAGAGCTCAAGGTGAACAGATTAATTTTAAGTTTCTCTTAAAATGTTATTTTTTTCGTAGGGATTCCTCCAAATACTTTATTTTCCCTCCAGCCTTTTACAGCTTTCTAACTGACGCCGACAGTTTTTTCTCCAAAATCGTAGTTGAGAGTGCTACCCTGTAATAATAATAATCATCGTCATCACCCATGTAAAATGGTAAAGTAACCTGCCAAGTGGCAACTTTAGAGAGAGAAAAAATCTTCCATATGCAATATGCTTTTACTCCTGTCAGACTTTATATATTTTATATAAAATGAAGTGGAGGAGAACCTTCCCCGTCTTTTTTTATACGAGGAGAAGCAACCGTCTTTTTTCTCTCAAGTGGCTTCCCAGACATTTTCTCGTGCTCAACACCTTTTTTTCCAAGGCGGAAAGGAAGCGAGTCAAATTCATCTCATCCACACCGTGGGATTTTTTTACGACATGAGCACAGCAATACTTGACAAGGACAAATAGGATTTAACTCAGGAAAAAAAACTACTTGCTCATCATCATCATCCTCACGAGAGAGAAAAACAAGGCGTAAACTGCACTTTACTCAAACAAGCGAAAAACTTTATTTTTTTAAAACTCTTTCTCCCCACCACACACACCACTCCTTTTCTCACACAGAGTGTATCTGTTTTTAAGCTTTGAGCTCCAAGTTCGTGTGAACTCATTACCTTTATGAGTTTGAAAGAGAAATAAATGCATCATGGGACTTGGGCGGGAGATACAGTGGTAAAAGGAAAGTGGTGTGGTAAAGTATAAAAAAATAGGCTAATGCAAAGTGAGAGAGGCTTTTCACACGGAATTTTTTTAATTACTGTAGAACCTCTCAAACATATGGGGAAGGAGGGGTAAGACACATTTTAGCAAACTAAAGCTCCAAGCTACTCGGATAAATAAGTAGTGCATGTCATCAGATTAATGACGATGTCACACAAAGGAATGCTAAGGAGAGAAGGATCGGGGAGGATTTTTGTTATGGTTTCTCTGAAAAAATAACATATGCAAACAACAGGTGTATTCAGAGGATGAAATGTAGGAGATACTTAATTTTCCTAGCTTTTCGCAACAATTTTTCCTCTCGCCTTTCCTCTGTGGTCTCTTTTTTATGTGGTTCAATTTCACGAAGTGGGTTTTTTTAGTTTTTTTTTTCAATTCCCTCTAATACCATTTCAGTCAGAGAAAGGCCCTCGTCAAAAAAGGGATTTTCGGGAGAACAAACTAAAAATGGATTTTGGGCGAGAAAAAAAAGCCCAACACTGAGAATTGGACAAGTCAACTAAGGTAGAATAAAGGCTTGGTAGATTCCTAGAAAAGGGAAAAGAGGACATGGGGGAATTGCTTTGTAATAATAGCGGTGCTACACACAAGCCACTCTGTGCGTTTTGATGGGGATGTGGAACCACTTTCGAAGAAATTTTTACACAAGTCTACATTTTCTTTTCTGGAAAAGCTTTCCCTCGTCTAATGTAACCAGGCTATTTGTATCCGTATATCTATAACAATTTAGGAAAAATAGTGACACTCTTTTAGAAGTAGATATGAAGGTGGCAAAAATCCCGTTGTTGTGTCACCCGATGATATCCTTGTGTATGAAAGAGAAAGAGAGTGAAAAAAAGAGGACAACGGCTTTACCGATTTGTTTCCTAGTTGCTTCACATAACACGGAAGGTAAGCATGAGTTCCCACATGGGCTGATACATTGTCTTGATTTCTCTCCAGGTCAAAATATGGCCCTGGGTAGAGACCAGTCAGTTCCACACGTCCAGGACCTAGATTTTTTTCCAGACAGAAAAAAATAAGAAAAACAATCAAAAAATGACATTACAAGGAATTGTTACACTTTTTTGTATACATATAAAGAAAACTGTACAAAAACAC
This sequence comes from Sinodicranocentrus sp. ZH6, assembly GCA_027743935.1. Classification (NCBI taxonomy): domain Eukaryota; kingdom Metazoa; phylum Arthropoda; class Collembola; order Entomobryomorpha; family Entomobryidae; genus Sinodicranocentrus; species Sinodicranocentrus sp. ZH6. The sequence continues at coordinate 19,960 of JAHZNA010001150.1, forward strand.
TTTCTCCAGAGCAAAGACAAAAAACCTGAAACGTCACCTTTACTCTAGACACGGGCGAGATGTGGATCAGTACAAAACAAAAAGCAAATTTAGTTGAAACCATCACAAACTTTCGTTCACATTCCCTCCAAGGCATAGTTGACTCAAGAGGAAACTATGTTGGTGTTCTCTGACTTATTTTTACTGATATGTATTTTTCCTTTCTCGAATTTTCATTTCAACGATGTGTGTGGGCGCCGTTACGACATTTTTCCCGATTCCTATCCATATCAGTAGGAAAAAAGCTTCGCATGTTCCACAACTCATGTCTAACTCGATGGAAATGGTATAGCGTGAAGTTAAGTCTTTCAAAGTAATTTCCCTATTACACCCTTTTCCTATGCCCTTCTGACCTGTTCCATTCATTTTGGGGAGAAAATAAAGTCCACTCCGCCTTTTCCGTGTGTTCTTAATAATACTAAAAGGGAACTTTCCAGACATGTTGTGCATCAGTCCGATAATAATCTAAGCAACTGCAATTTTTTCTTCTTCTCGTTGACCTTTTCTAAAAGCCATGTTGCACAATATATTTTACTTCGACAGTCTATAATATGTCGTAATCTCTGTGCGGTGTTTTTGCCTTAGCGTTTTACTCTACGTAAAGTCAAGCAGCTGCTACTCTCCATGAAATCAATTTGGAGCACACAAACCGTTTCGCAACAATTTTTTGCACGCACTCTCCTCCCTCAGGAAATCGATTCGTTTGTGAGTTGAGCGTAATTGAAATTATGTAAATCCCATTCCGGTGAATTATGTTTACCACAAAATTGGGAAAAACATTTGGCTTTATTAATATGTAAGACTCTAATCATAGTTATAGCCAGAGCCTAAAGCTATTATTAACTCTAGTTCATTTTCTCCAGAAAAAAAGTATTAGCAAGCATTCCAAACTTCCTGCACAAGGTCACTAGAACATACCAATGGAGTACGCGATTTTTTCTTCAGAATTTATTATTTTCTTTACCAAATAAGTGTTTCCATATTATTGTAAAAAGCCTTCACACTCCCCATCTCAAGAAACTCCCATAGCTTACAATCCAAATTTTTTTTCTCAAGTACTCCTCCACGAATGTTTTGCTTTTCCAGCTCCCATCTAAAATCCATCAGACCAATGCCTTCTCTTCTGGAAGGAACCAACAAGATAAAACACCAACTGACATTCGCACACCCCATTTCACCTCAATTTCTCTTCTTTTTGTTTCATTTATTTACATTACCAAGAAAAAGAAAAGCCACTTGGTACACGTACCCCATCAACGACCTATGCTACACGTTCTCCTCCTTAAGAAAGATTTTTTTCGGTCATGTCGAAGGGGAAAAAGGAAGCAATAATTTTCAAATGACTACCTCTACCAAAAACTTTTCTAAAAAATTGTTTATCAGGTGAACCCTCTCCATATGGTAAGGTGAGTAAGAAACTGTGTGTATTCAGGTCAAACTTAATGCGACTTTTGAGAATCTCCCCTCCTTCCTGTCTGTCTACCTGTTTTCCGTGAGAAAAATTTATTTATTTCTTTCCCCTCCTTGCCCCTTTCACTATTTTCTCATTTACAAAAAAATGTATTACTTTCCCTTTGGAAAAGAAGCTCCACTTTTTCTCCAAGATAGAACCTTTACGGCACAGAAGACATTCCCTTTTTCCTTCTATTCATAACATCTCCGAGCTCTTTGAGAAATGAGGAAAAAAGAAAAAAACCAGCTGACCATGCTTTACAACATTCCATCATCCTTCCTCCATGTATATTTTGTTTCCAGTCAACTTATAGGAAGCAGGCCAACCGGATAAGTACAGAATGATGATCACGATGTTTGCGAGGTGAAAAGGAAACCTTGCCAAGGCACTAATGCCATTTTCTTCATTTATAACCTGCTTACTCACACAACAATGACCCTTTTCTACTCCTTTTTCTATCACATTAGCTGGACAAAAATGCCGGTTTTGGAGGGAAATATATAGCCTCCATTCCTTTAACTTTTTTTGTCTTCAAAAGAAAACGAGCAAAACTGGAGGAAAAAACATATGCTTGAGACCATCCGCTAATGCACTCTTTCAGGATATTTTCTTCTTCCAAGAAACATGTATCGACTTAACGATTTTTCCCCAGTATTCCATTATTATTGATCTTTCATTCATCCATGAAAAACAGTAAGCTTAGTTTGTCTCTTATCTCCAGAAAATGGGAAGTGTGTCGAAATAAGGGAGACTCAAGTGAAAACAGGATTTGCACATTGGGCCGCTGGACTTGAGTGGAAAATAAATGGGATGAAGGGGCTATCCACATGCACCCTAAATATATACATATTTATTCCGAGAGATATTATCAACAAAAAACGTAATATATACATTTAGACTCAAAAAGAGTTTTCTAAACTCACTTTCTACTTTCTCTTCTTCTCTCCCTACTTAATTCTCTCTGGGCAGATCAAGACTCTGGTCTCCAGTCTGGAGACTGGTACTCAGCAACTCTATCCTGTCCAGTTTGATGGGTAGAGTAACCCCATATTTTTTTTCTCTGTGATGCTTTTTTCACTTTTCCTCTTCCATGCATAATGTAAACTCTACTTATTCTTCACACAATTCGTGTGGTTATTTAAAAACAAGGAGAGCAAGTCACGCTAGTATATATTTTTTCACAGGAGAAAAATAAATGGGCTTTTATAAAACAACTATTCCTATACTCATATTATAGAATACATATCTCGAGAAAATAATATATACACCCTTTGGCCAAAGTGCTGGAGAAAATGCTGAGAAAAATAAAATCACTTTAGGCTATGTATATGTACCAGAGCTTTTCTCCCCAGATTTAATATTGTTGTCATTCCCTCACATTTTCCAGCTTGATTCCTCTCATGCATTGGATTTTATGAGAGCATTGTAATAATGATGATGATATGAGGATAGAAAATGATCATGGCGGCAATTCGCATTTATTTTTTTCCCCGTCGACACAAAACCTCTCCTTTCACAAGTGATAAAGAGACAGAGCAGACGGGATAGTTTAGAAGAAGAAGAAGAAAAAATCCCTCAGAAGGAAAAAATCTCTCTAGTCTCTTGTCCTCGACTAATGTAACGTGGGAATGAGTGGAAAAATGCAGAAATGGATGGAGCACACATGACAAGCCCAGTTGTACAAGAACATTATCCAGAGAATGAATGACTATCCTAGTTTTCATTGGCTATTGTACATGATGATTGTCTTCCAGATTTTTTCTTCTCTTCAGCCCCGAGTTATTTGCTAATCTAGAAAATGAGCGGAAAAGAGGAGTGAGCTAAAAGGGAAAATCTTGTGAGGCGTGATGAATGCAGTTGGAATGTGAAAAAACGTTGAGCTCGTGTTTATTGCATTTTTCGTGATTTGGGGGGAAAAAACAGAAGAGGAACTAGCCGCTGTAAATTACCCAAGGAGGACGAACCTCTGCCAAGTGAAGAGTAAAAAGTATATCTATGTGGGACTGACGATGCAGCAGAATTATGTGGATTTTTTTTACTAGAAAAAAAGATTGCAACTAAAGACAAGAATAGCGCTCCCTGGGCTGCTGATGAAATCAGTTTTCTCTTGCTCTATTTTTTTTCAGAGAGACCTCCTGAGATAGGAAGTTTCCAAATGAAAATGCAACTTGAAAGGAGGACAACACTGGGAAAGGTTCGGAAATGGGTTTTTTCTTTATTCAGCTTCAAGGCATATTTCCAGCAGAACAGAGTCCGTCAGCTTAGAAGGGCACGTAGGAAAAAACTAATGTGGAAGGAGAGCAAGTGAAAAAAAAAACTTTTAAGATACTTTTTTTTCTTTTTAAGGATGCCCACACACGTAGTGGATGTGTATGGAGTGTTGCGAAATTATTTCCTTTATCTCAATCCCTATCCTCTTTTACGCCTCACCTACTCGCAAAAAACCTGGGTGTGCACTTTTTGAAGAAGAAGAAAACTAACTTGGAAACAAACGAAAGTATAAAGCACGTTTCACTTTCATTCGCTGGATACACTTGATCTCTTATTTACACAAGTTACTCACAACGTAAGACTTTCCAGTACCTCTAGAATTTCTTCCAGATGGACTCATACATACACGCTGGGAGAATAACTAATGTAAAACACAAGACAAGGTGAAAACTTCACTTGTCTAAGGAGATTCTCAAATACCCTGTTTTCAATCTAATGACAGCTCCTCGACAGCTAGTTTTCCTTTCGAGTGACACATACATATGGAGAAAATTAGGTATGGTCTGAAGTAAACAAAGAAAATTGATTTGATAAATGAAATAATTAAAGTGTCCCTTTCACTCATCCAGTCGAAAGCTTTTGAACAATTTTCCCAACCTGGTAATTAGCCTATTGAAATTTTACTCTGGACACAAAAGGAAATGAAATCCTGAAAATTACACACTTTCTCAGTGGCATTGTCCCTTCCTTCAAAAGCCATGAGTTGAGTATGTTTTTCTCAGTATAAATGATCACGGTAAAAGAGGGAATTAAAGGGTTAATTAGTTTTATCCATTATCACCTCCCATGTGATATTATTATTAGCAGCTTTTTGTCTTTCCGTTGTCTCCACGGAATAAGTATGTGTGGTTGTGTCCTCGTCAGTCAATTAATTTTGATGATCCATTCACGTCAATTCCATCCTTAGCTTGCAATTTCCACTTTCTCTCTTAACCTTATATTCCTTTTCTGGAGGGAAGACAGACAGAGAGAGAAAAGAAGATGGATAATGGAGGGAACTGTGCTACAAATGTCAACAACAGATTTTCTCCAGTACAAGTAATTCCACCTCCTTACGTGCCTTCATCATTTGCCACCACCTCGAGTTTCCTTCATCTCTCTCTCGTCATCCTCATTATTACTCACGACTGGGTAGTCTCCTTGTTCCCAAACAAGTGGGGAAATCTCGGCTGAGCAGAGAGTGAAAATGGGTAATAAAGTGGAACCTTTTGTTGTTCCCAGAGAAAAAGAGTGAGTATAAGAGAGCTGGAAAAAAGGATAAGGGGGATGAAGAGCTTCAAACTTTTATTACACAATTTTCTCGCATTCTCCAGAAAATCACTTTCCCATCATCCTCCTCACTCACACAATATCACTAACATCAAAACGAGAGTGTGTGTGGATCAACGAGAATTGAAATGAGAGTAGGCTCAGTTCACAATGTACTTTTTTTACTGAGCACACTCACACACAACACAATCCTTAATTATGTGAGTTGCTTTTCCAACAAACAAATAAAAAAAATGCAAAAACACATCCTAGAAAACATGGGATGTTACTGATGTTAGCGAGCTCAAGATGAAATCAGAGTCAAAATGACAAACCCAGTTTTGCACTACGTGAGAATTATCAAGAGCACGGAAACCATGTCAAGAATAATTTTCTCGACTTTGTTTCCCTCCCCAATTCTTTCCAGCGACGTGTGAGAACGTAGCCAGTATTAACTTACCCAGCTCATCTCTTCAGTTACTTTTATAGAGATTTTCGTAACTGGAAAAATGTTCTAGTCTTGAGAAACATATACAGACAACACGTGCCAGGAGGGAGATTCGTATCTAAAAAAAACTTTTTCTAGACAACGTCCATCTCATTAGATGCGTTGCACATACAAATTAAATTACACCAGAAAGTGACATCTTCTAGAGTCTTGAGTCTGGTCTCCTCTCATGAAAAAAATATGCTCTCTCTGGATAACACAAAAGTTGTAGTTGGGATATACAGCAAAGGTTAAGAACATTCCTGAAAAAAATATATACAACGATGATGATGGTGATAGCGTCGTTAGGAAAAGTCAAGTGTTCCCATCTTGTCACCTTTTGTATATCTTTAAAATTGTCTTTTCTCTCTCGCCTTGTAAGAAGCAAGAAAGGTTGGATTGGTGTGTGGAAGGAATGAAAGTTTAAAAAGCCTCATCTCACGTTCACGTTTCTCAGGAGTGTTGGCAAAAGTCTTATCTTTTTCGTATCATCCTCCTCCCAACTTGCTCATGAGTTCTCCTTTACATGAAAATCGGCAAAGACTTCCTCCCTCCCAAGTTCTCTCCTTTTCCAGTGATAACACTAGCAAAAACTTATTTCCTCTGAGGAGCATCCACCTCTGTAAAGCGGATATCAGTTTGCCACACTTTAAGTTCCTCGGGAAAACCAAGACTATCCCATATATCACGTCGTGTTCTACCCGACAAACTTGGATAAAAGGAGAATTTTCAGTTTTATCTACCACACAGCATCCTTATCAAGGCTGCCAATGCCAATAATAAATGTTGGAAAAAAATTCCCTGTAACTCCTCTACATTCCTTGTAAAGAGGCTGTTGAGGTAACCGTAAGACCGTAACCCTCTTTAGAGAGTCAACGTTATCCTTTTGGGATGTCGTTTAGGCTCATCGATAAATTTGATAAGCTCATTTCACTGGTATGAAACGTTGACAGAAACAATTTTCACAAATTATTGTCAACATCATCACCATTCGTTAAGATCTTGACGGAGATAAAGGAGGAAATGGAGGAGCTATGGAAATACTCTATATATTCTGTCCTCATACTCCACCAAGGAGGAAAGGGAGAGATTTAGTGAGAACACTCGGCTAATGGGAGGAACTCAATGAATCATAACTGGAATGAGGACACCTTTCCAAATATTTCTTCTTTTTTTTTGAGAAAAGAAACTGAGAATGTCATCTCTACCCAATTTTGTGTGGAAGGACGTGTGCAAGCTAGCACCCATCTTGAATATTATTTTTCCACGTGTTGAGCACACATGTGTCAATTTATGTAAATTAGAGAAATGACTCCAATGGAAAACGTGGAAATGTTTCCTCCCAAGTTAGCAATTTATCTTGAGAAATTGGTATAAATAGCTTTGTTTTCTCGACGTTGTTATTTTCTTGGAAAGGGAAAACATATTCCCCAATTTAATGTCTTCTGAAGAAAAAAAAGGAAAAAAAAATATCTCTAGAAAGGAGAAATAAATTGTAAAAGAAAATGGCTTGCAAAGCCTACGTGTTTTTCCTGTTTTTTTACAGAGGAAATGTAACAAAAAATTGAACAATTTTCAGCGTTATTTCCATTTGCAACAAATGTTGGAGACAATTTTCCAGCAACAAGTCAACTGTTTCTACAATTTTTCCAGATTATGCCATTTATAGATATATACACACAAAAAATATTGCAAAAAGAGACAAAAAAGTGAGTAGAAATTGCGCCCTGGATAAAAAAAACGAACAACAATAATAACAGGAGAAGAAAATAGTCAGCAGAAAAACAGAGCAAGACATAAAATGTGCCGTTAAAAAAATTCTCTTTGTCTCTGTGTCTCCATCGAAGGAAAAAAGGACTGGGGAAAGGATATCAAAAAGGAAAATAAACTTTTATGGAGGAAACTTTTTCCTCCACTTTGAGAACAGCTATGTAGTCCACGAGCATTTCTTTTTTTGTAAGAAAAATAAATAAAAATTGTAATACTTCCCACATCCAATGTGATGTGATATGACAGCAAAGGGAAAAAATATCATTTTCATACACAAGTTTAGCCATTTATCTACAAATTCCAATGTCCATACGTATTTTTTTACTGAATGAAAAGACGAACTTTCCAGAAAAAATGCCCTTTCTGGCCTTTTCTCTTTTTCTTTGTGGTGAAAATTTTTCCAATTTTTGCATCCCGCCCTTTCCACCAGAAATAGTGTTGGTTATCGCTCCTTCGAAAAGTGAAACATGAAGAGAGAAAAATACATGCTTTTTTATATATTTATTCCTGTTTTCCATCCCCACCACAGCAATTTGTCCAAAAGGCAGGCTCGATTCACTTCAAGATTACTAAAGCTAAAGGAAAATCTAGATGAAAAGGATATGATGACCCATTGTATATATAGAGCTCTTATAAATATACACTCCTATTTTTACCTGGGCATGAATACAATATTTTTTTGTAGTATGTGCAAAGTTGGATATTTCCGCAGAAATAAGCCAATTTATCAAAATTTTATCGAGACAGGAAATCGAAAGTATGTTTTATGGGTGTGTACCCCTGTCGCTGGAAAATGTAGGTTGGACTAGCATACACAACAGGAGAAAAAAATCTTTCTCCTAGTCTATCATGGGTTTTGGATTATTACCAACATAAATTCTTTTTTGGATGGTGACCTTGGTGTGATACGGAGTGACAGGTACAGAGAACCCCTACTTTCCTCCCTTCTTGACTCTTTTCTTTGAGAAAATGAGGAAAATAGATTTAGGATAATGTACACATGTGCTTTCCCCTCTCTTGAGGAAAAAATACACAACAATGGGAATTATATCTGCAATAAAAAGGTATAAAGAGAAAACTCGAACAAATGTTTGTAGGTGTATCCAAAATTATGTATTTTTCTCCACCACCACACATATTTCAAGGGAGATATATATTTTCCAGAAAAAGAATTACCAAAAGTTAATCCTCCATGTTGACCTGACTTGATATAAAAGCTTGTGTACACACATTTGTATATTTTATGAGAGAAATAAAACCTCCCTCGATAAAATTGCACATTTAGGGGGAAATATTGTTTCCTGGAAGTTGCCCAAAATATATGAACAATTCCCAAGGGAAAATGCTCTGGGTGGAGTGACAACTTTTTTAAGTTATTTATTCAAATCCCCTTCTTTGAATTACACACAAAAATGTAGCATGTCACTCCCAGCGTAATATTTAATACATACTCTGAATGTTTCACGACACACGAGTGTTTACCGCGTACTAAAAAAAGGTATGATCCTTTGTAGGTGACACCGAGACGAGTTTGTAATCAACACACAGGACACATTCACCTTTTCCCTACTTTCCCAACCTTTTCCCATTCCAAGAGGTAAAGTTGAAGTGGAGGTGGGAACATGTCTAGAGTAAGCAACTCCGGATACGAAAAGGTAATCGTCCTGTGACCATCACGATACCAGAAAATGTGTTTTCAAGCTCCATGTCGTTGTCATTCATATCAAGGCCGGAATGGCTAAACTCCCACTAAACCAACTTGCCAAACATTTAGAGAGAGAAAAAATACACAACAGTCAAAAGCTCCAACATGTCGTGAGCCTTTCATACCTATTCATTCCTGTAGGTAAAGGAAATATCCTATCGTGTTGTCGTATGCAAGTTAACATATCTCCAAATCTCATGTATAATGTATGCCAGGGTGAAAGTAGCAATTAAAAGGAAAATATTACTTTATAATTACCACCTCTTCTCTCTCTCAAAGTTTCCCTTTTATTGTAGAGAGAGAGAGAAAAAAAACTGTAAGCAAAACGAGAACGACGTCATCATCCGTGTAGTCATTAGATTACACACTCTTTTTCCCTTTTCTCATTCTCTATCCCCCCAGTGAATACTTCTCTTACATTTTTTGTACACAAGGCGATTCTCGTTCAATCTGATAATCACTGTAATAATCCTGAAAATACCTGTACTTTTTAGGTGGTAATGTAACGCTTCTCTCTCTCTCACACACAAATATATATACATATCTCTTTTCATCAAACTTATCAAAAATATACGTATGTCTCTTTTGACCAAACTTAGTATATACACTGTATAAATCTCTATTTTTATGACTTTTTCCCTACAAAAAAATTGGACTCGTTGTATATGAGAAGGAGTTAAATATGTGTGTCAGTTAAGCTTCTCGACTTTTCTCCAATGTAAATAATAGGATATGATATATAGCTTCAAGCACAAAGGCTATGTTGAGCACTTGCTTTGGTCACAATCACATCAGCCATGAAATCAAATGAAATGTGGTCGGCACGACCAACCGCTCTTGTAATGCTTTAAGGAAATAACGTTTATTTTCTCCCTTTTATTTATCCTATGCCCTGCAAGCGTGTATGTATTTCTTCTATATGTGATATAACTCGTTCAAGCTCAATAGTATATATTTATCCGTAGACGTGATATTGTAAGCTTTACTGTGAGTTTTAGGAACATAGATTTTTATGGTGATTTGCTTTGCTAAGCTGAAAGCCCACAAATAATGTGCACACATCAAAGCTAAGCTGGTTCCAATTTCGACTGCAAGTGAGAGCACACACGAGAGAGAAAAAAAAGTTTTTTCTTCTTCTTTCAAACACACACACACTCTCTCTCTGCCAGTGTGTGTGTGTGTGTATGAGAGCTCAACAAGAAAAAAACTGGACAAGGAATATTTCGTGCTTGGTTGGAAGCTAAAGGGAGTGTGGTGATCAAATTCAAGGAAAGAAAACCTTCCATGATTGTGCTTTGCCTGAGGAGAGATTCGATTCTGGAGACTTTCTCGTATAAAGATATGATATCTGGAGGAACTGCTTACTTCATTGTGGTCATCAGAGATTTGGTTTATGTTTTTTTCCTTTTTTCTCTCTATCCCCTCCTCTTTTCAACTCTTTTCCCTTGCCCAAGAAAATCCCATCATCATCAGAATTATCGTTATTGCTCCCGTTATTTTCATTGATTTCATCGGTGTTTACCATTTTTTGTCTCTTGAAAAAAAGAGGAAATTCTCGCCAAGATTTACAATCAGAGATGAAAAATCGTACGAGCCTTTTGGATATAATCTTTCCAAGGGAAATAATGAAAGTTGGGATTTTTTTCTCCACACGTGGATCGGATTAGGCATTATATTTCCTGTAATATCATCCTAGGATGATGGTGATGACGGGAGAGAGGGAAGGAGGAAACTAAATATTTTCCCCTTGGAATTGCCTCCATAACGATAACTATACAATAAAGAGTGAGTAACACAAGGAGGAGTCAGGTTTTGCTGGTTTTCCTCCAAAAAATCTTATTGCTCTCTCCCTATCTATTTTATTGAAGAGTGCTGCTATTTATTGAGAAATGTATGAGAAGCAAGGAAAGAAATGGGTAATAATAATACTCATGTAGGCATACACATTTTTCGACATGTGTGGCCACCTCAATAACTATAGTCTTGTGTGCACACAACTCACTCCTTTTAATACATCTACTTTGCACTCCATTATTTTCTTGAAGAAGAAATGAAAAAAAGAGCCAATAATACACTTCTTTTCTTACTGAACCGTATTGTCCTCTTTGCTCAAGGAAGGGGAAACACACACAGCTCGAGAGTGTACACTCTCTCCAACCTTTTCGAACAAGGGAAAAATAATAGCCAAAAGGGTTTTCCTTCATCGGCAGCTTCATCGATGGAATAATAAAGAATAAGACTTTGATTGTTGTTGTGGGTGGTGAAGCACAATATCCTCCAAATGTGGAACACTCCTTGTGCCATGTGCTTTGACACAAATAAAGTAGAATTAAGAAGAGGAGAATGTGAGTATTCTTGGGTTGAAAAGGGAAGAAAAAAGAAAGCTTATTTGGCATTACGACAGTGGTTCCATTCAATAACTCTTGTTTCTCTCAAAGATTTCCAAGCAATAAAGGTAATACTTGAAAAGGAGGGATGGTATGGAAGAAATAATAAAAAAAGCTTGGAACCACCCTGTGAGTGATGAAGGTGGTACAAAGTATAAATTCCCTTTAAGACTCGAGAAACAAACTCCCATACGGTCATACATCACCAATTGACCATTACTCGGATAATTAATGAGACTTTTCCCTTTGCTGGAACTAGTTTTCTACAGGAAAAAGTATTCATGTGTGCTGTGCCATTTGGTGAAAGGTGGAAAAATTTTGGGGGTTCAGCTTTACTGCATTTTCATTCATTTTCTCAATTTTTTTATGTGCACTTTTTTTTACCTATATTTATTTTTCTTCTTAGATTTTCAAACATGTCCAAGAGTAAATTACTTTTTTAGAGGTTCATATCAATTTTTTATGTCTTTGCTAACACCCCTATTGATAAGGATGGATAACATGCAAGCGTACATGATGGGTGTATAAGAGAAAATAAGTCACTTTCCAAATAACGAGGGCCACCTCTTCGTGACCTGAACCGTCGACAACAGCTGTGCTTTTAGAGCCGGACATTCCAAACATGTGGACCGTGACGATATGTGAAATTAACCATAATCACGGATCATATGCGATCACACGATCCAAAATAATCCAATATACATATATATACATAATAATATTGTCCAGAGTGCACCACATGTGCACACAAGCTTGTTAGTGGAATCCAAACAACTGCATTGTGCATTTATTCCCGCCAAGTGCCAATAAAATGCAATACCCTTATTTTCCTTTTCTTCTTCTTCCTCCGCCAAGTCGTGCTACTCTAGCCTATTATTTTTCTCAGTGGAATTGCCTTCCACCTAAATATCTAATTCCAGGTTATTCGCCTGGAACACAATATCCTCTTATTCTTGAAGGTGATGATGGCGTGGAGAAAAGTGAAATGGGATGGAATTTCGTGAAAGACTAGAGAGAGAAAAAAATTACTTTCATCCCACGATATTCATTTCATTCATTGGAATCCTTCGGAGAAAAGTTCTTTTTAATATCTATGAAATTTTCGAGAATGTTCTCTTTTGCAAGAGTTTTCGGAGCAGAGAACTTCTATTGATTTTAATCACACTCTTTCCATCCTTCTCTGAAAATTGTTCCAGTTTGGAAGCCTATCACACACATGCTGCTCTCTTTCCCCAGCATTGGCACTCCAACCATTTTCTTTCTCCATACCGTGATTTTCTCCTGCCAGTCATCCCACCCTGGTGTGACAACATTTCCTCTTCCCATTCATCCCACGAGTAGTCATTCACTTTGTAATGTAATCTATATCTATCCATTTCACTCGGATACGAACCGTCTGTAACAGCATTGTGGATGGTGGTTATGTGGTAAAATGACTATGATATTCGGGCTTCTTGCTAACTCGAAAATTTTCCCTATTCAAAATTGCCTCTTTCTCTCCATCCCCTTTATTCTCTCGGCAAGAGAAAATCATACAAGAGGGGACATAGAATTAAGGCATTTCATTTTATGACCGTTCACCATTTTGACCGACTACGCAAAATGAAAATGGCTAGAAGGAT
>JAHZNA010001151.1:0-18069 GCA_027743935.1 Sinodicranocentrus sp. ZH6
TTTAACCTGGCTATATCCAGAATTCAAATTGATATTTCGTGGATTCTGAACTTCATACTGAATGTTGGCTGTCGTTAGTGCACACATTTTGGATTTGGAAATATTCAACTTGACCGTTAAGTATTTGCATAAAGTACAAAATAGTATACAAACTAGGCTATCATTCATTCACGAATAATCAAAAAGGCTGCAAATCAGACGTTCAATGCATTTGATTCTCCTTCAAAAATGCTGAAAAATGATGCATTGCACGATATTTGTTAAGCTTAGAAATTCAGGGCCCTAAATAAGGCCTTAAACTTTATTCTCCTTCAAAAATGTTGAAGAATGATGCATTGCACGATATTTGTTAAAGTTTAAGAACTTACGGCCTATTTAGAGCTTTCAGATTAGGCGCATTAATCACACACTTCCTTCTCCTTCAAAAATGAAAGCAAAGCTAAAGCAGCCTTTAAAGCAGCCTTTAAAAATGCTGAAGAATGATATAGTACACGATATTTGTCAATTTTGGAAGCTCAGGGCCTTGGTCAGGACCTGAAGGACCTTTCTGATTAAGTGTAAAAATGCTGAACAATGACGTATTACACGTGAAGAAGAAGCAGAATGAAGAACATGGTGATGGTGATGGACTTTCGAGGTAGATTGAACTTCAGTAGCAACATAAAAAAGGCTTAAGCTAAAGCAGCAGCTTTTAACAAAACCCTGGCCTGCACGATAATGTTCCGCGTCCAGGGATTATTCACTGTACATATTACGATCATAATATAATTGGTATTCTAACAAGAAATCGATTTATTGAAATTCTTCCAGGGCCATTGGGTTGATTATAATCACATCACATCTACCAGCTTTTCCCACACCCACTCATAAAGTTTCATAGAGGTCTGACAAAATAACCTAACATAAATATATGAATACACGATTGCAACACAATATATTGACTGATTCCAATTTTTATGATTCAAGTTTTTAATTCTTCTTCATACAAACAATAATATGCATATAATTGCTTGAATTTATGAATAACTAAGAAGTTTGAAGACTAAATAACTAGAATAATGTTCCTGAGAATGCTCATTGGAAAATGACTTAAAGTTGACAGTCGACGCGATAGACGGAGGAATTATTTATCCGTTATCAAAACAATGTATGAAAACATTATTATCTGCAGCAAGCTTTTCAATTTGCGCTCTCTAACCCTCTAACACGATTGCCAGAAGGATATCAACAAAGTAATAAAAATCTCATGCCACTGCTTTACGTTCCACTTTGACCTTCCACTTTTGTCCCTATATCCCCGTAAATCTTTACAAGGCACAAGATTCAGATTCCTCTACATAGTTTTTGGAACAAACTGGCTTGTTGCATTTTTATTGCTTTTATTTTCCCTCGTAAATCATACCAGTTTTTTTAGGCAAGGCTGCTGGACTTGGACCTATCTAGATATATACAAAAGTCACCCCTTGGCATGTTAAATATATCAAACTGATACAATCTTACTCCTATCATCATCACATATTTCCCAGCTCATGAGAACCATTCCCATCCTCAGAGCAATAAAATCCAAACTTTTCTCACAGAAATTTATGGGACGACTGTGTCATATTTGAAGCCCAAATAAAAATCAAGAGTATCCGTATTCATACCCAAATAATTCTTTTCTGGGAATTTTTTCCAATATAAAAACATCCTGAGAATGTTATTTCAAAGGCGGAATCTTCAATTAACAAATTCCATTTGGTTTATATTTGATATAAAATTATCTTCCCTGAGCTTAGCTCCAATATGTCATACCGACAAGTCCTTCTGCTATCTATACAGAAGATTTACAAGAGAAGCAACTCAGGAGAGTAAGACTGTCAGTAAGCTGATGAATTGCAATGAGCCATGTTAACTCAAAATATAAATAAATCCCAAATATCCTCCATTTGCGCATTTTTATAGAATTAATGGACTTTCTTTTGAAATATAAAGCTTTATTGGAATAAATGGCATGTTCATTCATTCCCGTCGATTTGTAAGGAAGCACGAATGTAGTTTTACTGTGTGATCGGAAGGAAGCGGAGGGGGTGGTTTGGAGAATTACTTCTAAATATAATATTTTTCCTACTATGTGGAAAAAAGAGGAAACGACAAGAAACGGGGATGAGTGAATTCAAGTGGTTATTCACTTGATCCCTTTTCCTTTTCTGATATTTTTCTCAAAGGATAGACTAGACGTTCACAATAACGGTTCTACTTTTGCTATAATATTTTTTCTTTGGAGAATCCATAGATGCTCATTCATCCGCTCACTTTTTCATTCTCAATTTGATCCGGACAAGAGCAACTACTTTACAGCACTCAATCCAGTTGGGTTCGAGTAAAAGGCAGGTACTTTACAGAACTGACAAAGGGAAAATAGGAGGAAAATCATAATAAAAGCGTCCAAGGAATATCCATACAGTTTTGGAGTGTGTAGAGCGTTTTTCGGGGAAAAAACCACGTTATCTGTCTCTTTCTTCTTTGCAGACATGCAATACTGCTTTATGGCTTGTGGCCTTTCACCGGCTGAGGATGAGACCAAAATGTTCATTCATCAAAACACACGTCTCCTATTTGAAGTTGAAGAAAGAGTTCTTCGTAAAACTTGTTTGAAGACTTTATCAGTGGACCACGCTCAATTCACTCGTTTATCTCATTCTCAGCAAACTCTTATACCTAAAGTTAGAATAGCTTCCATGTCCTTGTATATAATATGTAAGTACAACAGACAGGGAGCAAGTGTACGAACTGTAAAAGTTAGGCGGATTGGAATAATATGGTGTTGAGCTGAGCCAATCTTATTTTATAACAACAACACTGGTAATTCTATCATGATATGATTTATGCCAAAGGAATAAGAAAACAAGAGAAGTTGGAGACCAATCATGCCTCTCCACACGTCTATAAGCAACAAAGTACATTTTTAGCTGAAGGCCCGAAATAAAAAAAAAAACTTGGAAAGTTTTCCACTCTCTCATCTTAGATTTATGGGTAAGGTGCATTTATGCCTGCCTGGCTTCCTTTATTTGCACACGGTTAACTGGAGAAGATTAGTTTGTGCAGAGGTAAGATGAAAGTTGACAAAGATGTTTGAAACAAGGGCGATACACTATGGCAGCTGCCCAAGTTCATTTAAACAATGAGGAATCAGAGAGGCAGGCACTTCTTCAGGGCAAAGCCCTCCAGTACATTCCTGCCCTATGCATGGATAAGTGCGTACGAATTGTACAAGAGGTAGAAAAAAGTTGACAAAACGGAAAAGGGGAAAGTTTTTACTAAACTTTGGTGTTGTGTCATGTGCCCTTTTCAGCCTTATGAATAACTGTAGGATGTTAAATAGAGAGAAAAGTAAATATATTCTTGTGTCAAGTGAGCTTGACGAGTTTCATAGTTGTTAACAATAAAAACTAAAGATATGCATTGCGTTTCTTTCTTTTCCTCTTTCTTCTTCAAGAGATTCCTATGCATCATTTTCTGTTTGTTATCGAAAGGACAGGGAAAAAAGAAAGTAAGGCAAGAACCAGCATGTCACCATAATCATGATCCTTTCAGGTGGCGTGTGTGGGATGACAGGGATTGTAACAAATATAAGTATATATATTCCTCACCGGCTGCCACCACCAAAAAGCAAGTTCACTTTCTTGTTTTCAGGTTGAGTAGACGAGGTAAAAAATGGGAAGAGTGAAGGCGAAACAAGGGGCAAATAGCTCTACACCGGAGATCTCCACTTGTGCACTGTAGCCCATCATCATCATCCTTATGATTGTGATCATCATCGTAAAGGAATACACATCGCTAGAAGACTAGATTGTACACAGTTACCTAGTCTTTTGCAACAACCTTAGAAAAAAATCCTCGTCTTCATAGCAGCGTCAGAGAGAAGAGCACCCAAAGCTTCAGTCTCATTTCAGACCCTCGCACGACCACATCTAAAGCCAGCATCGTCATCACAATCAGCACGAGCAGGAAAACCTCGTGGTGGAGCAAGTCAAAGAATGTTGTAGCGGAGAATTAGATCCTTATGTGAAATCCGCTGAAACACTGTTTGCACTCCACTCGAACAAAAAAACTCCCGTTTTTCTTCAAGACTCTATCCAGCCTCTCATTCATTCTCCAAGAAGCACGCCAACTGGCTACAGGACCTGGCTTCGAAGGACGGGAGAATTTTCCACTTTTTTATATTACTACTGCTATCCTACTACGTAATAACGTACATGAAGAAAAAAAGCAAATAAATATCCGTCTTCACACGTTTTCTAGAGAAAATTTACGATAAAACAATTTCGCCTCAGTGTTTCCTCTACATTGCTTTCTATCTAGCCTAGAGAAGTGAAGATTATTTCCGCCAATTTTTTTTGCCAAGAAATGTACAAATATAAAGTGCTGGAGAAGAAAAGAAGTGCTGTCTTGTGTATGTGGAAATGTCCGAGAAGATGGTTACTGGTAACTTACGACAGCTTATATTCAATTCCATTTTTTCATAAGCTTCTGGAACATAATCCTAGTGGATGAGGTGTGAAAAAAGGAAGTTGTGCGGTAATGGTATAAATAGCAAAAAAACACTTTTTACACGAATGTTTGTGGCTGTGTCTAGTGATTTCATACATTATGTATCAAAATTACATGTTTTCGCGATGCTCCTGACTTGATAAAAAATACGCGGTGGCAAAAGTGAGAAAACATTTGGTGGAAAACTGAGACTCTTCTGCAAGGAGTGGTGTCCAACCGAAAGGAAAGTAGGAAAAGATAATGGACAAGAAGAAGCTTCTTTCTGAAAGTGATGATAATGACAATGACATGACACTTCATACAATGATATATATATCGTATATGTACACATTTGGGGGGAGGATAAAGGATTAAAAAAAGAAAAAAAAAGGATTTTGAGAAACTTGCTTGTAAACTCACCCAGTGTGGTGTATTATGCTTTTACTGTTCACCCGTAAAATGAAAAAAGCGTAAAGTACAAGAAAAGCAAACCTAGGAAAAGGTTGCTGACAAACAATAAATACGACGTGGGAGGCGGATAGAGGTGCATGCTGGCGACTTTAGATTTCAATTCAATACCTCTGCCATATCAGAAGGGCTGATTTAAAGTTCTGCGACGTTCCAACGGCAACGAATGACTGCTTTCTTGCGTCATGTGACTTACGCCGTTTGGCAAGTGCTTTTACTTTTCTGGAAATTGATAAGTTAAAGTTGGACGGCGTTGGCAAATGACTATGAAAATGAGTTTTAATGTACTCTGAAGTTTAAGCGTAGCAGCATATTATTGTGGTATGCAAAATATATGGCAGTTAAGTTAATTGACAACTGTATCTTTCAATTTAATCGTCTCGGAGAGTTTGACTTGGATGGTTACGTAAACTTTGGTAAGTTTAAATGGATTTTTTTCCGTTGATTTTACAGTCGATTTTTTCAAAGCTTTCAAGTCCATGAGTCATGAAAACAGTGACCTCATTGCTTTTGAATTCTTGCCGTATGAATCACTTTCTGCTGAAGTTGAAGAGTTGTGAAAAAGGAGTAAAATGGACGTTGTGACATTTATTGGAAGTGGGTGAACTTTGAGAGGGAACATGTTAAATTCACAATCTGTGTTTTTTGTCAGTCAACCTCCCGTCTGTGGTCTTTCCCGACCTGTCACATCTCCCTTTTTAGTTTGCTAGACATTTGTAATTTCTCGGTTTTTCTCTCAAACTTCCAAGCTGAAGCGCAGGTTTTCCTTTCATCTTGATGTGAAGCGAGCTTCCAGCTTTTTTTGTCTGGAAGCCACACCGTCAAAAAAATCCTTTAATTCGCAAATTCTCCTTTGCTCTCCTTCCAAAGAGGTGAATTAAAAGGAAGTGAAAAGAATCCTAGGAATCCTGCAGGAATGCAGAACAAGTGGTGGCGTGCCATTGCCATTCGTGAAAAATGATGAAACGTGTTTTTGTACTGTAGTATATACTGTATATCTTATCCTATGTATTATCTTTTTTATATGGTGGTGGAAGGTATTCTTCTGTGGGCTCATTAGTGGACCGAAAATCCTGAAAGTCTCAAGACGCGGAGTGAAAGGCGCGTATTAAGTCGTCATTACTATTTGCCTGAGAAACTGGTAGAAGCGGGACCTGCACCTGCACTTTTCCACATTTGTACACACGCTACGCAAGACCACAAGAAAGAGGATTTACTCAACCTGAAAATGAACTCGAGAGAGTCAATTTTCTTACAGACTTGGCACACCTCTTGATAACAGCGTACATTGCGTAAGGGAAAATATCAAAGAAATAATCTCGTGGAGAGATGATGACGGCGGTGATCTTTCCTGCTTCCAGTTTCCTTCTTGGCACCGATCAAAACGAACGAAGGAATGAATGAAGGGGGAAAAGAAGATTTTTCGGTTTAATACGGCTTCACACGGTGCTTGGAATAATGTAGACCCACCAGCTCGACAGAACTAGGAGCAGTGACAAAAATCCGGACTAATTGCTAATTAGCTTAGGGTCGAGTTCGTGTGATGGCTCGAAAGGGATATACCAGGGAGCTAAAATCTCGTGAATATATGACATGACTATAAGTTCAAGTGCCGTAGCGGAATGATGATGGAAAGGAGAAACCAGCCAGTGAAATAATGATGAGGTGTGGTTTTTAAGCTTATGTTTGCTTGTGTGCAGAGACAAGGTGATGAAGTGATCATTTAGTCACATTATACTCCCAGTTTTACTGTATACTACTGCGGTTCCACTGTCATTGTCAAATAGAAGGGATTATCGAGTGAATGTTAATATTGGTTATTCCACTGGACTATGAAATACTTTGGGGAATGAAAATCGTGCGTTGTGTTTAAAAGGATTGAAATAAACTAATTGCAGCAGTAACAAACGTGAAGATTTAACGATTTCACAAAACGGTAAGCAATTTACAAATTTCTATATCGCAAGGTAATGCAGACATTAAGAGATTTGCAGTCCTTCATAGAACTGTGTCACTGTCTCAAATGCTTTTGTATTAACTTAATTAGCTTTAAGAGAAAAAAATTTCCCAGTAAAAATTTACGGGAACTTTATAAACCATTGAGCGACCTCATTCCCGACATAAATTTACCGTTTCTCTTGTACTCATCCTTTCCTCCTTCACTTTTCCCCATTAAGTCAAGTTGTCCTCACCACAAACCAATTACGACTAAAACAACAAACACATCCTCCAAGAACAGCCAGTGTCTTGGAAAAGAATAGTTATGTACATATATATCCTTGGGAAGAAGAGAACAGAAAGTTCAATTTTCAGAATATGCTATGCCTCCAAACACTCCCCTATAGCTTCCACTCGACGATGTTAATTTTAGTTGAGGTTCAGTATTTTATAGTAGTGAGACAAGTATTTTTCACGGAGATGATCACTTTGTTCCCGTTTGTTTGTCATCTCTTGAAGAAATGATATTGTGTCGAGTCAACTCCATTATTTTCTGCGGACTCAGCAAGCTCACAATCAGTCGTGGAGAGAATGAGAAATATCTTTGCAACTAGATCTTGGCACTTTCTTAATTAAAACCAAGACAAAATATACGACCAGCTTAATAACATACCTCGTCTTTCATTCCTTCCTATCTTTGCAGAGATGACATAAGCAACTGGTTAAAAGTAAGTGCAAGGAGAATACCTTATCTTATCTTAACGGTATTATTAGTTATTTCCACAAAAGGATAATATCATTTAGACATGCATCACTCAACTTCCATCTTCAAATCCTTTTCTTACATTCAATTTTCAAAATTAGACCTTCTTACAAACATTTCTCTTCTTTCGCAATAACCATTTGGTCAACAATGGACAATGCGCAATTTATTACGTGAATTTATGTTGATTACATTTCTCCAAGTTTGTAAATTACAATAGAATTACATAATATTACATTTGCTGGAGCAGTGTTGATTGTTAATTCCACTTTACAATATAAGCTTCATATGCAATTAGCAAATCGTTAGAACATCTGTTACAGTGGAACATGTAAAAACTCACAAGACGTTTCTGCTACCAACTTTAACGATATTAATCATTTTTGCTTTTTCTGAAAATTGCTTTTGCATTTCTTCAACCGTAGTTTGATGCATATTTTATTTAAGCAGTTTCCAAACGCATGCATAATGTCCCGCTTTTTATTTTCTGGATGAAGCTACAGCAGTAAAAAAAACTCACATCAAGCTCCAGAATTTTTGATCTTCCGTCTCGTCTGCTTTTTGTTGATAGTTCATAGTTTTTCTGGCTGAAGGATATACGAACGCGCTTTAGTTTGGAGTGGCAGGTGTAGAATAATAAAATATCGATTTGTCATCATCATCAATGCAAATATTCCGTCCTATTGTTCTTCCCAGCCTGCTTTTCCTTTCAATTTCACTTAAAAGAAGATGAGAGACGTTGAAGAAGAAAGGGTGCATTATTATCATCATTACCATCTCGAACACGAGATGCGATCCTCATATCATCCTTATGCATGATGCTTGACTTGGCATTCATTCCTCCTCCAAATCCCGTCCGTCTTCCCTGTTATTTTTGTCTTTATCTTGAGTCAAGAAAGATGACGATGATGGTAGTCAACTCTTCTGTATTTTTTTAACCATGTAATAGGAATGTAATAGGACAGGGAAAAGGCAAGTACCGACGGCATCATCTTATCTTGTGCCCTCCCAGTCTCTTCAATAAGACATCGTTAGTCGTCATATCGGAATGAATTTCCTTGCGCATTTTATTGTATGTAAAATGGGATGCCAAAAAAGTCTGATAAAAATCAGCCTTTTTTCCTCGTACAGAACGCACTAGCTCTCATCTCTGTGGTTAAATTGGAGTCAATTGAAGTTGTCCTAACGGACTGTGAGAGGCTTAACGTATAATCTTTTTGTCTGATCAGAATCCTTTTCATCTTTTGAGGATTTTTTTGCAGCAGAGCATGAGCAGGTGAGTTTGAACGCGTAATACATGCAGTAGCTGTGAATGTTGGGATTTACCTATTGGCTTTATGTGCTTCAGGCATTTTAGTTAAGGCAAAAAAATGGGAGATAAAGTTTGGCAAGCGAAATCTTTCCAAAACGGGGAACACAATTGGATATTTTCTTTTTAGGAAGAATAAACCGCCATTCCTTTTATGGGAGTTATTTTGCCAGTGGCAAATGCCTCACTTGGGTATTCAGGTATGATATAATATGGTTATTATGTGACATTATTTTTAGACCAGGGGCAAGATAGGCACACTAATATGAACGGAATGTTTTTCCTTACCCTATTTAATTGCCTTTTTCCCCGACAGCTATGTAAACCTGGAAAGAGAAAAATATTATGAATATTTTAGTTCCACTAAAAAGAAAATTGAACGAAGCTCTTATTTTTCACATCGCTGGCTCTCTCTCTCTCTCTCAGTTCCACAGATTTTTTGGCAGGCTTCATAAAAACGGAATGAATGACTGCTCATGTTTATATGCATCACATCCAAATCATCATAAAGTTTGGTAAACAAGTTGTGTGTATATTCGGGCTCACTGGCTTTGTTGATCTTTAAAAATAGACGAGGAGGGATAAAGAAGTTAGAAACTTGTTGGTTTTCTTTGGAAGAAGGCACCATCTCACATCATTATTATACATCTCATATATTTTCCGCTTGACATCCCATTTGGCATTGTCATGTCAAGCCAATTTTTACCATGAGGTTGGCATGATAAAATCAGCTATTTTATTAGGATTTTCCCTTCAGGGAAGGGAGAAGCTTCGAAATTTCATTTATTTTTATACAGATAATCGAAATTGATGCCATAAAGTATTTACGACAATCATGCATGTAGTAATGCCGAAAATATTTAAGAAGAGGAATTAGGTATGCTGACTGAGACTCTTGTTCCGACCCACTATGGAGTATATTGTTGCATAGGAAAGAGAAAAAAGCTTTTAATTCACATAAAGAACAAAAGAAGTACAATTTCCGTTACAATGAACCCCAGTGATGCATGTGATATTTAAGGTTTTAATGGGAAGATGAAAGGATTGGATGAAAGGAATTGTGAAGCGTTAAGCGTTTCCGCGAATTATGAACATAGTCTCTTTTGAAAAGGAGTCGTTATTTTATTTAGAGTTGTAGTTTTGCTTTTTGAAATAAGAGTTTTTGTCATTTCTTCTTTGTTCCCATCTTCTCCAGCCTGTTCATTTTAGGGCCTAAATGGAAGCCTGAAGGGCGAATGAAACTGACATACAATCTACATCACGAAAATTGTCATTATTATTCTACAAACTGGAGCACCATCTCCATCCAGTCTCCTCTGCTTTAATTTCTATTTCCTCTCAGATATAAAAAATGTAACAGTAAAGGCTCCCATTAAATAACTACATGGCCAGCTAGCTAGAATGTGCAATCCTTACATTTGTGAGCTCAAACGAATGCCTTCCGTAAACGGAAACAATTTATAAATAATGGAGCTATGCAAAACTCATAAAAAGTTATGTTGGAAATTAACAAGTTTTGTGAAGAATGTAAATGTAAATGCTATTTTTACAAAATTACAAATAAATCGAGAAAAGCAAAGATATCTCTGCAATCTTTTTTGTGATAGCCTTGAGTCTTGAGTCTTGAGTCAACTTGTTATGTAAACTCTTGCATTAGGATAATACGACGATACTCCCAGACTTTTTAGCACTTTAGTGCTGTGAATTTTTCCAAGAATAGTAGTAAATCTCTGCATGTGGTTTGACTTTTCCATTCTCTCTTGACGTCCCTGCCGCTGATACAATAAAAAATTGTAGGCTTGGCTCTTTTGTATATATTTTTTGTTCAAATGAGTCTCTGGAAACTGGCTTAATAGGCAAATCGTGAATTGCCGTAAGTCACTAAAACAATCTCAATTTTTGCTCATGGAATAACTAACAATCTTCAAGGGTTAAAAAGTAATAAATAATGTTGCCAATTCGAAAGGTAAATTTGCCTTAGGCTCCTTTTACCTGGTTTGTCTCTCTCTCAACTCAAGTCATATTTTTGCACAAGTGACTTGAAGGAGCTGGTAGCAGGAAATGGATACATTTCAAGTGGACATTTACTACATCACTCAAAACATTTCTGCAGTTAAGCGTAAAACATTTTTAGGATTGTATGCATAACAGTCGCAATTGATATTTTTCTTCATATGTCATACAAGAAAAGACACATTGGTATATCAAGTATCTTTAATGGGTTGTGTTAGATATCGGGGAAGAACATCTGTTCAAAATTCTTGTCATCGAAAGAAAACATACATATATCTACAGTGTACCGATAATAACGCTTGGGTGCACATGTACTCCCTTTTGGCAAGCTTTATTTATTGTTGTTTGAAGAACATGATCATTGATCAAGTATCAACATCAACGTCCCCATCCTCATCATCACTGGCAGGCGGAGAAAGACTTGGCTTGTGTAAACATATTACTGTCGGGTGTAATGCAGTCTTACATTTTCTCGCATATTTTCTGACGAGATGGGAAGATGTGATTGAATTTTCCGAATTTGAATAAACTTCTCTCTCTCTCCTCCTATTTCTTCGAAAGAGGATTGCTTTTCCAATGAAAAGTGTATTTTCTTTCCTCAAGAAAATGGAAATTCAATATGAAACTCAGTTTGCTTTATGGTTTACATCATGATCACGATGATGACTGTTGAGAGTGCATGTTTATACTTGTGAGAAATATAAAGAATAAAAGTCTGGCAGAGTCTGGTCTAACTCAATAGTCAATATGAAAAGTCGATCTTATCCCAAACGCTTCACTGTTTTCACACACACACACACACTCCATCAAAATCTGATATTTTTGCAATTTTCAAATATTTCCTTTTCCATTCTCTTGTTGAAGCTTTATTGGTCGATGAACCTTGTGGAGATGAGGCAGTTTGGGTATACAGTTTTTATGTGGCATCCAATGAAAGAGGAAATACATAATATGCGATGTTATGATGTTACGTATAACCAGTCGAAGATGGCCACTATTCAGGAGGATTTGTCGTTTTTGGGGAAAATGGAAAGAAATAGGAGAAAACTCAATTTTAAGATTGGAATAAACTTGGACCGTGAATTTTGCGCATTCCCGTTTCGTTTGTGGTGAAGTCTGTAAAATCAAACAAGAGCTTGTATCTCGTTAAACTGCTTGAGTTATTCATATTGTTCTCTTCAGAGATTCATGAACACGGTTGATAAATGGGTGTTTAATGTGTACCTATTTATTTATGAATGACTGCGTAGAGCGTCGAGCATCCAGAGCGGAAATAAGGAACAAAACAGCTTATTTCGCGGAAGCTTGCATTCCACCACAAATCCAGAATTTTAAGCCTCTTACGAAACACTCGCTCACCACCATCGCCTCGCTACACAGAACAAATTGTAAAAGTGGTTTCATCCCTCGCAAGTTGTTTGGAAATGGACTTTTTCCCTTGTTTGCTAATTCTCTCAACTTGACAGACGGGTATGGGTGTGTGTCTGTTGTTTTCTCGAGTAAAGAATGTTAAACACTGATGTATATACAGTGGTATGGTATAGCCCCCCTGTTTACAGTGTGATAGATGTGATCAAATATTTTCCCAATTTGTGTTCCCATCCAATTTTCCAGACTTAAACACTTCCCGCAGTAAATTTAGATTGTGAATTGTAAATAATGTATCAGGGCATTCGACCTTCGACCCGTTTTCTACTGGTGCATTGCATAAAGCGTCGCTGTTTGCAGCAACATAAGCGACGGAGGCAACAGGGAGGAAGGAAGTTTTCTGAGAAATACCGGAAACCTGGAGGATTATGTTCGGTTGGGACTAATAGTAAATTATTTGTTAGACTTTTCTGCTTACTGTTTTCAGGAAGCGTAAAATGCTGTGTTTGTTTTTATCATTCCATCAAAAAGGAGGAAATGAATGCTTTAAGTTTTCTTTTTCCATTATCGTTTGGTTACGTGCATTTACGCTCATTTAATAGTTAAATTTGTTACAACAACTGCATTCGTTCAGTTGTCAGTGTTTTATCACTACTCTAGTTTTATTTGTGAGAAACTGATGTGATCTATATGGATGTCGTATTTCCATTAAAATATTTCGATTCTAGCATAATGGGAAGGCTTAGAGTGAGTGCAATTGTCTCATCACGTTGTCACTTTACGCTGAGAGCAAAAAGCGCGGTAAATAATGTTTTCTTGTCACGAGTTTCTAAGATTGAGCCAACAATAGTTTGTTCAGGAAAAGCCGACAAGTAAATTTTCCATTCCATGCTTGACAAATAATCAAGATTGTGTCTCCAGTTTGAAATTTCGCGAATGACGTTATCACTTTCCACACATTCTGCATAGGAGAAAATGCTCCGTTGGAAAATATTTGAATGTTACTTTATTTTAATTCTAAATCTTGTGCCATCTTTTAATATTCTGAAATCTTATGAACTTGCTTGAACACACTTCACTACAATGTGCATCCTGCTCATGAATGTTTTAAAATTTTACAAGGGTGACGTACAAGTATACAAACATCTACTTGAAATATTGGTTGCGGTTTTTATTCTTACAATTAGAAAACCACGACCTCGTCTGCTGGCCCGTTTGCATAAATATTAGCAGCAATACATTTTCTTGGAATGGCCATCCTCCTTTCTAATGTATTTCTTTTGTCGGTCTTAATCCTCCAAAATCCTCCTGAAAGGAAAGAAAGTGCCCAAAAAACCTTAATGAAGTACGCGTGCTGAATATTAATTTCACGTGGGCAAAGCCAAGGCCTTTTCAGAGGATTGAGAGCATAATAGCCTAAAAACTCAAGGATAAGTTCACTACAGCATTCATTTTCTCAGCACATTTCGCCGTGCCAGCTCGCTAATAATAAAGGTGGAAATTTATATTTCGTTAGGATTCATCCTCACTCATCGTCTGGAGATCCACGACATTGTTAACATATTGCATGTGCATATTCTTTTATGCATGACTGACTTAATTAGAATGAGCAGAGTATGCGGACTAGATAGGATTAGCGAACAAAATGAGAGAAGAATGTGTGCTAGTCGGATAAATATTGTGCTCATGTTGGACTTGAGAGTTTTGTTTAACTTTAGGATTTCATGCAGAATCATAGTGGAATTGGATCCGTATCCACGACAGAAGAGGTGAAGTGATGAATGAGTCTGCTCTAGTCATATTGAAAGTGTAAAAACTGTTACACGGACAAACATAATGGTAATAATACGAAGCCTGCACCCACGAGATAACATAATGCATTGGTATCACTTTTGTCTTGTGCTCATTTCTTGGGATAATACTTCATTGTTTATTTATTACGGGAAATCTCTAACAATCTTCTGGAATGAGATAAAGTTTTTGAGGGTGAACGAAAAGGTATATAGTATTTCCTTAATACATATGCATGAGTAGGAGTATTTTTTAGGGATGAAGTTACTTGGTGAAAATGAGAATCCACAGGAATTCCCTCTCCATCTTTGCAATATTACTTGTGAACTCTGGCTGCTCTTACTTGTTTTCTGTCTCGTGTGAAAAAAGGAATGCTAGTGTTTTAGATTCGAACGAGTTTATGAGAATTCGCATGAATATTTTAAGCCGCTTCTCATTTTCATCTTCTCCTCGATTTGGAATGAAAAAAGGAACATTTAATATGAAGAAAATAATTCAAAACTTGTATGGGATTTAATTGAGCGAGGACAATAAATAAATAAAGGCATTTGCATAAAGTTCAGATAATCCTTTTATCCTTCGTGGACGAGTGAATTATGATAGTAATAAAGGTGTCCGAGACTGCTTTAGGATTTGCAGATTTTGGTGACGGTTATTGACGTTGGAATTTGTGGCGAGTTCATGGTATCTTGCTTTTTCTCCGTCATCACCTCATCTCTTGAAGTCATGCTTGGTTTCGTCAGATTAGCCATTCACTTCAGCACTTCATCAAACTCTTCGTCACGAGATACGTGTCTTGTTAGTCTGCTGACTGGGAAAACAAACTATATTACGCTTCATATATCTTTCGGCGTCATTTATTACCTTGTCTTATGTGAGAAGATATAAAAGGCTGAAAAAATGAAAATTCAGGCATGTCGGGTATTTGGCATATTACTACATGCCTGATCTGATATTTATGGATCTATATGCCTTGCGTTGCACCTCTAAAAATATGGAAAACAACAAGGTTGAATCCCATTATATATTTTGCAATTATAACTGAAAGCTAGAACAGCTAACTCAATGCCTTAAGATCCTTGCCTTTGATTCCTTTTAAAAAGAAGTCAACCGTAAACGTCCTTTCAAGTATCTGTATTGGGCTTTATATGTAATAACTTAGATATATCTGTAATATATACAGCCCATTCCATTATACACTGACCAAGTAAGAACATATCTTTCCATGTTTTTGCGGCATCTCAAATTAATGAATGAATAGTAGATGACATGGTGAAGCCCATTTTGAGCTCGGTGCAAATTGTAAATTCATGGGGAGCTGAACCTTAATTTGCTTGAGCTTACACAACCACCCAGCAAGGGACGATCATGATCGAAGATCAAAAGAAAGTTTAACAAAGGAAAAAGAGCTTTTAACGAAACCAAGGCTGAAATAAAGTATGCTTAGGTATTTTCCAAGAACACGTGATGCTCTCCTCTTGTAAACAGTTGGGAAAATAATGGTTCAAGATGAGCCCTCGTCTTTAATTTAATATATGAGCCTCATCAGCTGTCATGAAAACTTTAAGATCCTTTACGTTCGCATTAGTAGACATCCATTAAGGAAAGATCCTATCCAGGATTTCCTTCTCATTTGAGGCTATGGAGCAACGAAGCCTTTCTGGAAAACAAAGATTGTGGTGTAGCACTCGTAACTATTCCCTGTGTAATCTTGGAAGGATGCATAATATATGGTCTTTAAAGAAAGGAAGTCATTCATTCATTGTGAAAGGGAAAGTTTTGTTTGGAGTTTTTGTACTTGAACATTTTATCCCAAAAATATGTGTATATTTCAATGTCGGACAAGGAAAGGAGTGAAACGCTATTAATGTTGGCATCTAGCAGCTCCTTTTTGTCGGATTTCATCTTTCTTCACTCAAAGTTGAGTCGTCATTCCAAAACTTTCCATGTTTACACTGGTAGGGCAAGATGGGGAAAGTAAAGTTTTATCAACTCTTTCTTGGATTATATAACTCATTTTCTTTGCGAAATCCGATTTCACGTAGGAAGACATAGTTTCACTCAGGATTTTTACTTGACTTTACAAGCCATAAATTGATTTCGACTAAAAGTTTTCCCTTTCCTGTTGCAAAGTTGTACAATCAAAGGTACACTTTGAAATTCCATTTTTCTTCATTCTAAGTTTTTTCCCATGAGCTAGAGCTGCCGAGAGCTAATTAAAGGTAATCTATATTTTTCATTGGTATCGGAACTCGCAAAGTATTTTGCCCGTTGGCAATGACTGCCATTTCTGTGAGCCACAATATAAGGTGATGCTAATATTGAATTAGCTCCATTCCAAGCTGACAGTGAGTTATAGGAAGCTAACAAAATCAGTTATTGGATTACGCACATAACGGGAAACTGTAGCTTTCCGTGTTTCTCTTCCTTTGGCCTAATTAGCCAACTCGGAACAAACTCTGAAAGAAATGGGAGCAAGGATGTAAAGGCTATCATGGCTCAGCAATTGGAGAAACCCCGTCCAACTCGAATACTCTGTCATCTGCTGTCAATACAATGCCCTATAATAAAAGAACCACAAAAATGCCACGAAAAATATTTGCTGACTCTGAGGTTGAAAGTGAAGGAGAGTTGAGGGGTATAACAATAAGTCAACTTTCTTGGAAAAGTACAAAGATCCGAAATTGTGTGATTTGTAACTCCATCCTCTGCAAAAGGGAAAACTTTTTTTGTGATAGTGAATACCCTCTTTTCTGCAAAATCCAACAAAAGAACACCAGGATACATATAAAAGAACTGATTGATGAAGATGAAACCATTGATATATGAAGCTTGTTACCTTATAGGATTACTAGTTGTTGGGAATTTGGAGAACCAGCCAGATAAAAATTATGTACGTTCGCAATACAGGGATATTCAACGTATGATATAGCCTGTTGTGTAAGGTAAATTGCTAATTGGAGTTGAAGGTGACTTCCAACTTTGGAAGGAGCGATTTATAAGTAAAACTTTGCTTACAGAAGAGAGCTAAAAAAAATAGGATCTTCTCGTGTGGTTTATGTTAAAGCAAACAATACAGAAAGCAATATACGCATCATAGGATATGTGTATTTATTACTCTTAATAAAGAGTTGTAAAAGTATATGAGGAAAAGGATGCTGAAAGTCTTAAAATGTTTCATAGTTGTAAGCATTCATGTGCCAAAAGTCATTTTGAAATGCATCACTACTTAAAAGAATATCGCTATAAACCCTTACCACTAAGCAATTAGAGATGAAATGAACAGAAATAGAAGGCACAGCTTCCCGCTACAATAAATATACATTTATCACCATTACTGGAAGTGGGAGTGACTCGGTAGTTAAATGAGTGAGGGAGTTTGTAGGTATAGTAAAGTTTAATATAAAGACGTCATCACTAACAAGAAGACACTATATTTGTGACTTTCGTGAAAGAACGAAACCATGTGGGTAATAATTTCTACCATTCTTCTCCCCACCAGCAAGATAATTTACGCAAGAAACATTTTCAAATTGGAGTACAAGCCTTAATTAAGATGTTATCTGGAAAGTGTATACCCCTATGTCAATGTTACGTCACTATTACACAATTTTAGAAAGGACACTATTCTACACTCACTTGCCAGATGCCTGACTTATAGAAACGAGTGAAGGATTAACCTACCCAGCAGAAACACTAAATAAGGTAAAAATAAAACTATTATACAACAGCAAGGACACGCATCACTCACTTCTGAATTCATCTCCTTCCTTCCAGCGAAATTGTCTTTACTTGTTTCAGGTTTATAACTGATGAAAGGGGAACATGCTACTGTTTTCCATTCCATCAATACAGCATTGCTCCATGCTCTGTACCTATAAATCATTGCTGAACAAAGGAAGAAATT
>JAHZNA010001152.1:0-10148 GCA_027743935.1 Sinodicranocentrus sp. ZH6
AACAGCTTTAAAATTGATTTTTTACGCCGAGCAACGTTCGAGTTTAATAACGCCAGAAAAATGGTGGGAAACACGGCATTCTTTCCAACGACTTTGCCACCGGTAAGTTTATAATTATGTTACAATATTATTAGTACTAAATAAATACACTGAAAATTTCACCGAGAACTGTGGAAAGTTATAAATCTGTTGATAACCGTTAGCATAATGTATACTGTATTAAAATTAACATTAATATACATCAATGCATATAATGTTTCTCCCACTCCACTCAGTTAATGACGGAACGTCTCCTAAATGAGATGATCACAGAAGCCCCAGGTGGCGAATTGGTTCGAACCGGCAGTCCTAATCTGATTTGCACCGTTCTTCCCAACCATTGGAGATCGAACAAAACTCTCCCCATAGCTTTCAAGGTACTTTAATTAAATTCCACCCTGGCCAAAGCAATAAATTCATGTTGCAACTTGCAACCCCCACTATCCTCTCCATTCTCTCAGATCATATTCATTTAAAGAGTAAACGACTTTTTAGGTAATGTGTAAGTATTTTGTTTGTTTGAATAGTATAGACACACAGACATTCACACTGGCAGGAATTTTTTTTAAAAAAGAGACGCTTTTATAAGCTCGACTCCAGCATTTTGAATTATGAATGACAAGTTTTTTGAAAAAATCATTACAACATAATATACCACACAATACAAACACACATATAACATATTTATATGAGGTACGTATAAACACGTACAAAATCTTGAAATCATCGATGCATAAAGCATACAACTTTTATGTATATTATTTACCCACAGGGAAAAGCTTCTCATTGACAATCACAGTCGGAACGATGCCACCGTTGGTGACCACATACAACAAAGCAATCAAAGTGACAGTAGATGGACCAAGGGAACCACGGTCGAAAACACGTAAGTTTTGTTTGAAAAGCAGAACATCTTTACAGTTCCTTGATTTCCTCTTTTCTTTGAGCAATGATTGTTGATGCATCTCATCCATCATATATCATCTTACGAGGGAGTAAAAAGATTGTTCATACGCAAATTGATGAAACGGAGCATGAGCATAAATGAACCCAATTTGTTGTAATGTACTAGGAATGATACATTTTGTGCAGACAACTCATTGAGAGAATCAAACTAGGAAGAAAAAAATGCACATACGTAATTTAGAAATACGAGGGTTCGTAGAGTCCCTGGAAATAGGATGGAAATATTGTATGGGGAAGTGTATATCAGGCTGGGAAAATATCACATCGTGGATCATCATCTCAACTCCCATCTCATTTCATATCAACATTTTTATTATTACGACATGGCTTATTTTGGGGCAAACCAGAAAACAAAAAAAAGTTTGGAATTGTCATGTCATCATCAGTCAAGTCAGCACAAGTCAAAACCAAACCGACCATAGTCATTCATGCGTATATAGATTTTTTTATTGTTTTTGTCTTCTTCCTTATGCAATAACAAAATCTTTCCCGTCAGTCCTTCGTCAATCCGGGTAGAAATAATAATCATAACAAAGGCTGACAGACAAGGATGGAGAAAGTGAGAACAAGAGATATCCTTTCGAGTCAAGACCTTTCCCTCTGTATTATTCTGGGGTCTCCGGTAGTAAAACGTGATCTTCCCATGAAGAAAAAAAAGTTGTGTGTGTGTTGTTTTGTGATTCATCTTGAGAAAGTAAAAAAGACATTTTTACTGCTAGATTTTTTTACGATCCCCTCCGTGTAGTTTGGAGATGGTCGTAAAAAAGTCAAAGTTGATCTCTTACTTTTCCACCCTTGAAAAAAAACACGTATTCCTGAGAGTTGTGCAAGACAAAGGATGAGATGAAGCGGTTTTTTTCGACTGGGATTGATATTGGCGGTGGGATGGTATGATTCGATGGCATCAGGTTCCTACTTTATAGGTCAACAATGAAACTTGTCATAAAGATGAGATGGTGTGTGCAACTTTATATGTGTGACGGGGAAAGCCAAAACATCAACCTCACACATGACCAATAAACAGCCCTACTGGGGACATTCCAATTTACCCCAAAGATCCATGTCCCAGTATTCTCATCTGGAGTGTGTCATGATAAGAATGGATGATGAAAATTGAATTATTGTGGATTGAAATGGTTTAAACAAAATCATGGTTTGAATTAAAAAAGAACTGACGGCTTGTACGCTCATATTATTTTTTGTTAAATCAAACAGATTAGAATAGATGATAGGTGTACATGTAGTTAATGGTAATTTGAAACTTAATTGTACTAAATGTTTTGTTGAAAAAATTATTTCAGACTACTTGACAGGTCATGGTGGTCCATTTGTCCCATTTGGATTCGGACCGCGACCATTACTTCCTCCCAATTTCCCAGCTGGGATTGGTGCTGCTCTCGACACCTCTCCGTCCCCACGACGCTTTCAAACTTCCGCTTGGTAAGTGCCATACAGATTTTTATCTTTTTACATCCAGTACTTATCTACTTCATTTCATTTACTCCATTGCATCAAATCCGTTTTCAACTGGACACTTTATACTTGAAGTTTATTTTACTACAAAATGCACATAGAAATTCTTAAAGAATAACGCTTCAACGCTCGTAAACGAAAATTCTTTTCTCCAGCCTAAAGACCACCAGTTCATAGAGTGTACCGTTTCAATGAAATCCCTCTTTCCTCCTGATTTACTTGAGCAAGGCTTCCTTTCATCATTATTAGCATTTCAATTTCTCTCTCATGATCCATTCATCTTTAGAGAAAAGTAAAATGACTTTAAGGATATCAGAGAGGAATAAAACAAATTCTAAAAGCTCAGACAAGACTTCTTACGCCGAGTGCCCTTGTTTCATAAAGTACATGATTACAAGGCAGGAATTCTTCTCAATGTACTTCTCCTCCAAGCATTTTTAATAATGTTCAAACTCTTAAGAAGCTTTTGTATGGTAATGTGATACATCAAGAATAAGATAAAAAGGGAAAAAGCTCCCAACAAGGAGGAGAAGAATGAATGGGATAAAAAAGCTGTAAAAAGTACAACAAAAATGGATCCATCCGGTCGTCAGTCGGTATAAAAAAAGAGAAGAAAAAACTCCTACTCCCTTTTTTCCTCACGGAAAGTATCTCACTTACAGCTTAAAAACGTATTTTCAGTACTTTGTTCAAATTGAACATCCATATTATGCATATTATCCTTAGCGTATTCGCACTTTTACCCCGACGACTTTTAAAGAACAAAATCCTGTTTTATATACACTTTTCTTAGGAAAGTATCATCATCTCGGAAAGATATCAGTTGACTTGTAATATTGGTGACATTTCCATCATTTCACGTCTCATTAGCTTAAGTAGTTGCCTCCTTTCTTTTTTTCCTCGTTTCTTCCACGCTCTCCTTTTATTACAGAGGGAGAAGGAGGTAGAGAGTGGAGCCAATGTAGCGGCTCATTTACTGACATTTAACTGTGCATTTCTTGCAAAAAGCCTTTTGAAAGCTTTCTCACTTCTATCGAGTTTAAATGTAAACGTGAAATCAAAAGAGGAAAGAAATCTCCTCCGTATGTTCTACATTATCTTCAATAGGGGATCGAATTCATTGAGAGATAAAGAAAGAGAACGAAAAGGTAATCTTGAGATGAGCATTGTGCTTCGCTATGTCATTATCATTATCACAGAAGGAAAAGTGTGCGACATGATGACATGAAACGGATCTTGTCAAAAGCAGTTACCTTAATTGATGAAGATGAAATGGGACGAGCGAGAATAGGGATGCCGTAGTGGTAATCATTATATGATCATTTACCTTGATACGGGATTTTGTATACAAAAAAAGTCGCGAAATATGCTTACATTGGAACTACCAAATGATGTTTTGATAGGAAATAGATTAGATTAGAACTGGGAAATTAGGTGAGTGTAATTACATGGGGTGATGTGACATCTCTGCAAAATTAGTTTG
This sequence comes from Sinodicranocentrus sp. ZH6, assembly GCA_027743935.1. Taxonomy (NCBI): domain Eukaryota; kingdom Metazoa; phylum Arthropoda; class Collembola; order Entomobryomorpha; family Entomobryidae; genus Sinodicranocentrus; species Sinodicranocentrus sp. ZH6. Next base: position 3,962 of record JAHZNA010001152.1, read on the forward strand.
CCGATGGATACATCAGTAATTATTGTTAAGATAAATACTGGCTAGTCTCTATGAATGTACATTGTTGTGTGAATATGTGTGTGCGCCTGTCTGACCGAAAATGGATAATTAGTCATGGTATGGCTTGGATAGGTTTACCATAAAAAATACATGAAAAGACCGGAAGCAGGTTGCTGCTAGCTGCTCTTTTTAAAGCATAATAGACAGAATTTAATGCATTGATGCCATTTGGTCGTATGTCTGGTTCATTTTTTGTATATATTGTTGAGAACAAACTATTGTTGTGTTCTGTCAGGTGCTCCTCTTGTGTTTGTTTAAGATAGCGTGGAGAAAATTACCTTTTGACAAGAAAACGTTTGTCACAAAAGGGTTCAATAGACGAATTTTTGTGTACAGTGAGAAGTAATCGGTTCAGGTTGGAATTTTTATTTATGAGAATTTTTTTGCAATTGTGAAATTCACAATTTAATGGTTTGTCTGAGGAGAAATAGTTGAAAAATCGAAAGAATTTCTATTCCACGCTGGAAATACGGAGCGAATTGGTGGTGTTTACGTTTGTCTGTGGAAACCTCATGAATTTCCCTTTTCAAAGATTTTAAATTGGGTTTGGACAATTTTTTTGCTGGAAGCGTAACCAACTTTCATGAGTTTTGTTGGTTCACGGATTAAATGAAAGGATTTCATGTCATGTATTTGGTTTTTGGTTTCCTGTTCGAAAAAAAATGACAAGAATATTATTTTTAAATCATCTGTCTACTCAGGTCTTAGCCCTCATGACTGGCCCTTGGCTCTACGAGGTGGTCCAATGGGAAACGGCTACCCGTCATACATTCAATCTCTAGCTTCAGCTTCAGCCGTTGCAGCAGCTGTTCAAGCTCAACAGCAAATGCATGGCGGTCAACCTCACCCAGGACCCCCACCACCTCCCCCACCTCCAGGTGTATCTTCTCTGTTATCGCATTCTTCTCCACTTGGATCTAATGCAGATTTAGTTCACAGTCATCACCTACTCTTACCCCCTTCGTCATCTTCAAATACTTCTCCTTCCTCATCGCATCCTCTTCAATCCGCTAATGGAGGCAACTGCAGTACAACTTCCAATGGAAATAATGAGGGTAGAAATTGCAGCATTGCAAATAGCACCAGTGGTGGAGGCATCAAAAGAAGTAGCTCCTCATCGTCAACACCTCCCTTAAAAAGTCCCTCGAGCAGTGGGGGTGGCGAGACATTCTTAAGCTCATCATCTGGCAAAGACGTTATGACTAGTCCACCCCCTTCATCCTCTACAGGATTTAGGCCAGGAATTGGTAATTCATCGGCTGAATCCCTGATTTCCAACTTTGACTTGTCTAAACATCCCGGCTTGTGGGCAGCCGGGGCAGCAGCAGGATTTGGGGGTCTTGTTGGGAATCTTACAAGTAAGTTACTTAAATTCATTTCTCTCTCAATTCTCATTTCATTTTTACTAGTTTATTTTGCAAATGTTAAATGTGTAAATGCATCCATTAACTAGACCCTCCTCTCCTGTCTCACCCCTTGCTGTATACTCATTTGTGCAACAATGCCTGGATGACAACGGAAATTCACAATGTCATGAGCAAACTTCAACATCAACACCAACAACAACTTCAACTACGTGCAGCAGCTGCAGCAGCAGCCGCTGCGTCTGCGGCAGCGCAACAGTCTGGAGGTGGTGGAACTGTAAGCAGTAGTGCGAGCAGTACATCCAACCCAAACCCATGTAGTAGGTCACCAAGTCCCCCTTCATCGCGACACGCTCTTTCCCCTCTTAATAATAATAACAACAATAACAATAATAACCACATACTGAGCAATCACTCCTCCACCACTTCAGCGTCTTCTTCCAATTTTCTCATTTCACCCCGCCCCATCCATCCTTCCAATTTAGATAAGGATGTTCTTCTTGGAAGCAATCACCTTTTGAATAGTAAAGATGCCTCAAAGAGGCGTCACTTGATTGATGACCTGAGACGAAGTAAAAGTCCACCAGAGGTGAAATCTGGGTTTTCCCTATTCACAAGACATTTGAACTCCTCCTCTGCTCAGAATAGTAACAATAATAGTTTGTTAGCTCACAATCATTCTTTTTTGAGTATAGCTGGAGGAAGTAATAATACAAATAATAGCCCGTCATCCACATTGTTAGATAGTGGCAATGGAAGAAGCAAATCTCCTTCTCCAGGATCCCCTCCCAGTGGGAGTAATAATGGTAAAAGATTAAAACTTGCTGTTGGTGAGGGAGGGAGCAGTGGTAAATCAGAAGTGTGGAGACCTTATTGATAACTTACTTACCTTATAGTAATTTCAAATTATTTTTGTTTCTTATCTATACATCAAAGTTGAAAACAGGGTGGACTATGCAAAAATGTCGATTAATTCATTTGTAAAAGGAAAAAAGTATGCGTGCTTTAGTGCTAAAAGTTTATTGTTGTGGTGAAATGTGTGGATGATACTCTGCACAGTTCAGATTTCAAACGAATATACGTAAAATCATGTGATGGTGTCTTTTATAAGTTTAATTATAGCTCCAGTATTTATTGTCGATGTCATTATAAAATTCTTAAAATAAGTAAAGCGCAAAATATTCTAAAAATTATAATCTTGTGAAATGTTTACCTTACTTTCACGGGTCCACCCAACTAAACTTTCACAGTGGTTATGAGGGGATGGTACCTTCATTACCATTAACTTTTTGTACTTGCTTATTTTTCGTTAAATTGCTCTTCCTTTTTCACCCCTTTCTTTTGATTACTTTCTTTGATTGTTTCATTCATTACTATTACCGTCAATGAAAGACAGCCACTACTACCGCTAAATTATCAAAGTAAGTTTCTAACTCATTTATTCATGCAAGAAAGGACGGAGAAACAACCCAAGAGAAAGGAGGATAGGGGGAAAAAGAAAAATCACTCGTTTAAACAGTCTCTTTCTCTGTTGTTGTCCTCTACCTCAGTTTATATTTCACAGGAGAGAGGAACCACCCTTTTTGCTTGTCGTCAAAAACAGAAGAATTTCATTTGGAACCCTCTAAAATAAAATGCATAATTAAAAAACATGCTCTCTTATTGCTAATCCTTGCTAAGATCATGAATATTCATAATATGCTTTTAGTGCTTCCACTTGCTAAAACCTTTCTTATTCCCTTGATGATCCAATATACAATCATCATTGTATCGTCCCCCCTTCGTTTGATGAATCCGATTTCAGCATATAAAAAAACTCACGCCGACATTGAAATCTGGGTGGATAGTTTTTTAGAGTTCTCTTTAAAAATACCTTTACAGTCATTGCAAGAAATTCTTTCACAAATGGCAACCAAATTCAATTTCAAGGAAAAAATGTGAAAGTTTGACAAATTATCATTCATATTTCCCGCAGCATATATAGATTGACATACATTACATAACTGAAGCTTCCTATTAGAAAAAAAGACAAAGCTGGACCATTTCCATGATGAATTGTGAGACAAAAGCTGTAAAGAACTGGCTGTGAACTGAACACGAGAGATAAAGTGCTTTTCATGCTGGATTGGATTTGAGTTTTGTGTAAAAAATGTAGAGTTCATTTTCTCTCCATCTCTGTTCAAAGAGTGAATGAAGTTGGGCAAATGAAGAAGGAAAAAGTGAAGTGACGCACGTAAAGACAGAGAAGATGCTCGATTGCTCTTTCATCTTTTTTCCTTCTCATTCATTCTCCAATTCTAAAACAAAGCTAAACCTATCCATATATATTCATACTGGCTCTATATATCATATTATTTGTTTTAAATATCTCTCCTCCTCCTCCTCCTCATCTTGGGAGTTTTTCTCTTAAGTTCATCATCATCAAGGAGATCATCAAGGTTCATTTGGAGAAGATGCTTGCATTTACTTTGTAATTCCCAAAGAGGAGCAGCCAAGACAAGAAAAGAAAAAGAAGTCTCTCACTCAGGCGATGGGATGGATGCGTCAAGTGAAGGAAAAGTAAAATGCTTGATGATGATGATCAACAAAAGCAAAGCCGTGCTCTAATAATAATGAGGTCCTTTCTCCTCTCTTTCTCTACAGGGTTAAGCTTCTTCTACTCTCTCACGTTCATTTTTCACTGTGCTTAACTTAAATTACACTACAGTTTCGAGGTATAACACCCATATAAATAATGTGCAAACTAAAGAGATCTTTACTAATGCAACGGAAAAGGACAACATAGTTTGGAAACTGTATATGTTTTCTGTCCCTCTTTCTCTCTCATCCACTTTTCTTCCCGTTGGGCTCTCTCCTCCTTGTTCTCTTTTCTCTTGTGCTCAAGTTAATCCGCTTTTACGCATCTATAATTTCCAGTTTAGTGTCTTGTTTGTAAAGCTTTAAAACAATTGAGGAGGAGGAGAGGAGATCTCCGTGTTTTTAATCCTGTTTCTATGTAAAAAGCCCCATGAATTGGATTTAGGCGTATGTTGGTCTTATAAGCTCTGTAAATATATAACCTTGCTAGCATTGCTTTGCATTGCTTGCATTGCTTGCATTGAGTAATGCTAATGAATTTGGAGAGAGCAAAAAATATATTGTTTTTTTATTTGAATAAACTGCATGAATCCAGCCGTTAATCCAGTGTTACAGTATTGACTGATTGAGTGCATTGGCGTATTGAATTAATTGCAACTTCACTAGTAATTCTAGCTATAGCAATTACTGATTAGTATTACTCTACTGAAAACTGAATTGAATACATATTTTTGTGTAATCAAGCTTGCTGCTGGGGAAGGGAAAGGCTCGCTGATGTACATTCTAAATGTATTTACTGGAGCTGAAGGAGTGTGGAAAGAGCTCAATGAAAAGTGGGAGCTGGCACGGAAGGAAGCTCTATAAACGGTAAGACGTTAAAAAACTCAGGGGAAAGAGAACAACAAGAAAAGGCCAGGCCAACGTAAGCTGGTACCACCGGTATCAACTGAAATGCAGGCTTGCTCTCTGGAAGTAATAAAATGAGCAATGAAATAAGACCGTATGCATTCACACATTTGGGAGCTCATTAGCAAACATTAAGTAATTAACAAAGATGGTAATTAAAGGTTCCCCCTCTTTTACTCTTCCTGTTTGTTTGGCACTTTCCTTCAATGGAAAATTATGGAGGTTTGATTGTGATTGTATCAACAATGACGTTTTATGTAGAGGTAGAGGTCGATAGATCACTAAAGATGAATCGAAATCGGAAGCTTGAACTAATCAACGTCCATTGTTGACTCAAAAACACTTATGTCGCATAAAAATTAAATGACCTTTGCAAATATTAGTCTTTGCAAACTCATCAATTTTGCTGAAAATAGTTGATCGGCTGAAACAAAATCATTTTATAAATCAAGCTACTCCGACAACCCTAAATCACATATGTAATCAGTTTTACATTTTTCAGTACTGCATTAATTCATCATTGTATTGCAACTTGGAACAAAGGCGAGGTCTAGACCTTTTGATTTTATTAAGAGCAGCTGATACTGAGACCCAACTCGACCAGAAACCAATCAAATAAGAAGGAAAGTTTTTCCTTCCAACGAGAACCATGACACATCTTTCTAGTTTTACTTATTGCACTCGTTTTCCCCAGGAAAGTTTCTTACCATCTGACTCGCAACGTTGGATTCAACAGCTCTTGTGCTAGAAATATTACAAGATCTTGACATATAATAAAATATCTCCAGAAAGGCCACCACATCGGGAAGCAGCAGTTCCCCTATTGATAGAAGGGAAGTGATTTTGACTCATCTCCTTTATGAGAATGCTCCACGACATTTTTCTTCATTGTGTCCGACTCGACCTTTCCCGTGCAGCTTTATTATAAGTTGTAACATAAGTGGTGCGATTGAATGTTTAACGTTTGTTAGATCTTATGCCTCGGATTGAATACATTATGAGATGATAATAAAACTTGCAGTAGGTGGCTGTCGGCTGTTACATACAAGTGTTTTTTCTGCTTCTAAGACCATTTACGTAAGTAGTCATTGTACGCGAGTTATAATTTTTGACTGGTTCCTAATATTTAACTTGAAATTTTATACTTTAGACAAAAGGTAATACAGTTTGAACAATATAAATAAGACAGGGTGGTTTTTTGACGCTGACTTTATTTTGGTGTATGACCAAAAAAAGATCTCACTAGTATCTAAGGCCACTTGATTATACTTTACTAACTA
>JAHZNA010001153.1:0-15793 GCA_027743935.1 Sinodicranocentrus sp. ZH6
ACGAATTTCTGACAAGTTTGCTGAAAATAGTAATTTTGGAATGGCGGTAAGATTACGCATATTTTATTTTTATATAAGTAGTGGAACAATATATAAACAGAAGAGCCCTCTCAAAATCCGTAAAACTGGATATTGTATCAGATATTTTTGCGTAGATTTCAAATATGCAATTTGTTTTCTCTGCATACTCACCCAAGCCGAGATAATCGACTTAAAACGACCCAACAGAGTACGTCTTCTATAGTTAACATTATATGCCAAAATAGCAGACTTAACCTAACCATTTTTACCGTACTATAAGACGTACCCTGTTGGGTCGATTATCTTGGTTTAGTGAGGGCCCTTCTGCTTTTATAATACAATACGTATGGTATTAATACCTAAGTAGTTATATGGTGTAACTGTCATTTTAACCTTGGGTTTCAATTTTTAATACTCCATTTTGAAACAGATAAATGCTGTAAACGAAGCAATGGAGTTTTCCTTGGAAGGAATCGTGTATTACGAGCGATATGACGAACAACTTCTTATTTTATTTTCCGTATGCGTCACTGTTAGCTGGATACTTTTGGTTGGATGCATAATCATTTTAATGAATTCTTCATATGATCAAATGAGGAGGGTCAGAATTTTCATACTGCAATATGTTTTGTTTGCCCTTCTGATTGGAATCTTAATTATCAAAGGTTAGTTCTATTTTCTGCAATCGCATATTACATGCTTTTATTGTCGGATTGTCGGGTATTGTGAGTGGCCAAGAGCCTATGCCAAACTTACACAATACTCAATACGAATGCACGCAACAGAAATGGCTCTAATAAATTTGATGTTTACTGTTAATAGTGATAATTGGATGGAGTATTTGGAGGGTTCTGTATGGATTTTTTCCTTCCTACATCATCTTGCTACTGGTGAACTTAGGTGGAATAAATTTTACCAGTAATGCTGCATTCCAGGATCGTAATGTACTAGTACGAATTGCCAGAAACCCACGTCTTAACAGTTTATTCCTACTACTGGTATTTGCTGCATTTGGGGTTACAATTCTAGTGAATAGTTTCGACCAGAGAGGTGTTCTCAGTCTTGGTCTCTTTCTCAATGCTATATGGTGTGTTCGTGCTAAGAGGGTGAGCAGCTGGCAAAGGACTCTTTTCTTTGTTGCAGTAGCTTTACTGGCAGTCTTCCCTTTGATGCCTGTCATTGGAAAGGAGAGAAACCCCTTGTTTATGTAAGTCGTTTATCTATACTTTCTTCCCTCTATACTCTAGATTTACATTTTATTCAAAAGCATAGATCTGTGCACGTGCCATCATTTTATTAGAAATGCTCTAAGGGTTTCTCCTTCCAAAAAAGGATCTCCCTATTTATTTTTAGGTTTGCAATTGCAACAAAAGCAACTCTACATTCATGCTTGTGAAGTGAACTCTAATGAATTATTCTTTGGTGTACCATACAGAACCCTAGGACCAGTGCTTTCAGTTGTTCTCGTCGGTGTTCTTTTGTACATTAGAAGAAAAAAGCCTTCTTATGACATCGGAGTTTTTTGGGCACAAATGGTACTGCTGGGAGCAGTATCAATGCTTTGCCATTTTCCTGAATTTACTTTAACTCGCGTGATTTCATGGTTATCAGTTATGCAGTCGTACTTCTTACCAGTATTAGTGTCTGCAGAGACCATTACTGGTCGTTTGATTTCGATATTTTTGGCAATCGCTAGTCCATTTTCTTTAATAAGCTTTTCATACGAAGCTTTGTTTTTCCCCAGCTTATTCCTAGTTCTTTTTATGCTTATAAAGATAGAAATGTCAGAAGAAAATTTGGAGGATTCTTGGGCTGATTTTTTGAGTATGTCAGTTGAAAGCACTGACAGAAGGAAGTTATGGGAGAGAGTGGACCTCCATCAAGCTGTACGCAGAGCTTGGCTGCATGTAAGTTTAAGATGCATTTTTAGTAAATACATCAATGCGTGCTTGGGTTCGGAGGATTCTTGTAATTTTTATAAATGAGCATACATATCCGTATTCAATAAGGTTCTTATACTTTCTGATTGACTGATTACGAATTGCATGAACATGTCAGAAGAAAATTTGGAGGATTCTTGGGCTGATTTTCTGAGTATGTCAGTTGAAAGCACTGACAGACGGAAGTTATGGGAGAGAGTGGACCTCCATCAAGCTGTACGCAGAGCTTGGCTGCATGTAAGTTTAAGTTTAAGATGCATTTTTAGTAAATACATCAATGCGTGCATTGTATTTAGTAAGTGCTTGGGTTCGGAGGATTCTTGTAATTTTTATAAATGAGCATACATATCCGTATTCAATAAGGTTCTTATACTTTCTGATTGACTGATTACGAATTGCATAAACCTTTTATATATTACCTATGATTTAATGATCTGACGATAGCCTTCAGTGGCAGTTAATTTCAACAGCATAAAATTACATTTGCATAACTTTGAGCCTGGATATTGCACTCTGTGTTCAAATTTATGTAGAAATTCTGGCTTTGCTCTAAGTATCCGATAAATTTGCAGCATAGTGAAATTTGTTTCTGTGTTACCTTCCAGTTATTTTTTGTAATGCTCTCTTTCTTCGGGACGGGAAACATTGCGAGCATTAATTCTTTCGATCCCAGCAGCACAAGGTGTTTCGTAAGTGTGTTCAACCCATGGATCATGATGCTAGTCTTGATAGAAAAGATTCTCGGACCCTTCCTCTTGGTTTCATGTTTTTTCCGAAGACTGCTGTGGTCGAAACCCCAAGTGGAAAGAAGTTTTTTGATCGTTCTATTATTGTGTCAAGGGATGACTTTACATACTTTTTTTAAAGTGAAAAATGTTGGATCGTGGCTCGATATAGGAACCTCTATTTCACACCATGTGATTGTCAGTGCCACAACATTATGTTTATTTCTGCTTCACTTCATTGCTAACTTTATCATGTCCTACGAGCCATGGCCGTCGTCGACAATGTTAAAGTTTTCCATTCCGTATTGTAGGAATTTGGAAAGCCAGAAAAGCTTTAAAATGTATTAAATCAACTACCATCTACTGTAAGAAATAATGCTTTGCGACGAAAATTTTTAATGGAGGGTTGTATAGATAGATAGATCAATTTTATTATAGTGTTTACAGGTAATCACATCGTACAGTACAACAGTACAGAGGGCATTAGTACATCCAATCATTCTCTTCAATTTCGATTACCTGATCAGGTTGGCGAGAACGGGAGAGGTCGAATGTACCAATTCCCTTCACTCAAAATTTTCTTTGCGAAGCAGGATTACAGGAGCTAATTATCGCCAAATTTTTTAAAGAAATTTTGTCAATTTTGAAGGTTAACCACGTTTTCTGTTATGAGCATAGTATGATTAAAAAACGGTGCTATATGGTGTGTTTATGTGTAGGTTAATAAGTATTCATAATTTCATGCATTGAGCAAAGTACTTTGTTTCTTTTCATCGCTTGGCATGCCGCTACGTACGACAGCGACGTACTGAAAATACACGTAGCACGTAGGTGCTTATATGATTTGTTAAACTTGATTAGCTAGTCAAGAGTCACACTCATTCAAGTTAAGTATATGATGATTCATGTTATTTTTATTTATTTATTTTACATATGTCATATGTGTCAGTAGAGAACAGAAAACCAAATACTAGGCTACTCTAAAATTGAAAATGCATAAAATTTTGGAGGAAATGAGGAATCAACAAGCATGTACAATACGAAACCTACTTGTGTTGTCGGGAAAATTACTTAATATACTGGGGCGAAATATGTGGGATATATAATGTCAAGAATGTGTAGTGTGGAACTTGTGGGTACAATACAACACGAATAAGTGGGATTTAACAAAACTTCCCTCTAGTGTGACTACCGAAATAAATTTTGAGGTCGATTTAGTCACAAAGCATGTGTATATGCCTTTAGGACTTTGACAAATTTCGGAAACCTTGAATAAGTGGGATTAAGCACAAAGCTGAAACATGGAAGCTGTTCTAATGATTTGGCGCAACTACGTATGTATTGCTTCAATTAATTATGTTGTATGTGTACCATGGAATTTGTTTGGATAACGGGCGCATTGATAAAAATTCCAAAATTAAGATATTTATTATAATTCAACTAAGTTGAGCTCGTATGAACAGTCAGCATGTTTTTTTTTGCATAATTGACCTTCACATTTTCTAGTTTTTTAAATTCTCCATTGGTTATTACCTGTAGGTGAAAGCAGGTGAAAGGCTTTCCCTAAACTATACAAGAAATATTATCATTAGACTTAGACGCAACGAAAATTATGGATATGATTCCAATTTCCATATTTAATGAATTAGTTGAGACAGTAATTGTAATTGAGACGTTGCTTTAATCAGACAATGTCTATAGTGTACGAAATGCTTAAAAAATACACATAAGGGTCGGTATGACTGGGAGTTTCCATTTCCTACACCTAGCAGCGAGCATAACCTATGTTCAATGATATTATGCATGCATGCAGGTAATACATTCTTCATTCTAATTCTGGCCAGTTTATTTCTGAACGAACCGTCGTTACTCTTAAAGTACATTAGTCTTTAAGCCTATTAGATCAATATACCTAGCGTTCACTTCTTTGCTAGCTCCTTAAAAAGAAAGTATATGTCTATCATATACCTAAATTTATGTATTCCTATACTTTTATGATTATGATTACCAAAATAATAATTATAAGAAATGCAACAATTCGTGATAAATGTATGTATTTGCTCTAATGATTGATTTTGTTACGTTAATGAATAAATAATTTGATGTTAATATAAATATGGCAGGTCGAGTGATTTAAGCATGTTTCTTATTCATGTCGCAAGCGCATTAGATATTAGACTCGCTTTAGTCGCTTTGAGAAAGCCAGCATTATTATCGTTGTAATCGTCATTATTTAGACATGTAAAAGGATGTTTTAGGTCTAATACTAGCTTTCTAACTAATTAAAAGTTTGTAAGTTATTACCAATTTAGTGATTCATCCAATTCAAATTATTTACATTTTGGATAACTATAACTCGCTTAAATTAAAGCATCTAGAGAAAGTAGTGAAAGTCTATTACAAAAAATACAGCAAACGGATTATTGCTAGTCCTCTACGAAAATAAAAAGAATACATTGTTCCATTAGGAGAACGAAACGAAGCGTTTTAAGTAAATAAAGTTCAGTTACAAGTGGTAAATAAGATGAAAATTACCACTATACTATTAACTAGAGTGGTAAAAGTGGTAAAATGTAACCAATAAGAAAAGATTTTTAAAATAATGACAAATAGAAATTGATGGCTATAGAGTGAAGGCAATCAACGCGAACTAGCATTGATTATTAATTGTCTTTTCGATTGCGTAGTGTGATGTGTCAGTAAATTCATAAAACTACTGCCCTCTACGACTTGTACGGACCGGGCGTGAACTGTGAACCCCATGATAAAAAAAAGTATGTGCATGTACACATTTATATTGTAATTCATGGTTCAATGGTATGTCTATGTGAGCATTCTCTTCTCTGCGCGGCTAAACTACTATATATATTTATGAATGTATGAAATAAGAGCATTGCTCTTAGATCAAGGTTCTGTGGGAGCCAAAATTTTCACTTCACAAGTCTCATTTCTGTAACTCAAGAATATTTTGTTCTTCCAAAATGGTCCCCCAACTTGAGGATTGTCCCGCACCAACATTGATTTCTTCGTGTTATACATATACAACAAAGCAAGCATTTCCCCCGTCGTCCTTATCATACTGGGGCTTCATATTCATACATTTCATGTATCCTATGATCTAATCCCGACCCAATTGTGGTCATATCGATATCTCGAGCACTGAAGAATGCACATTGCACTTATACAATGCAGACTGGTTGTACTACCCTTTTAAAGACGTTGATCATCAAAGTTTTACCCAAAGTGTAAAAGATTAATTTGAGAACTTCAACTCAACCCTTTGTTCATCGGAGAATTGCATCCCTCGGAATATATGGGTGCATGCACGGTGAGTTCTAAAATTTCTCACTGCTCCAGCTCGACTTACGTCCCTACTCAACAAAGTTGCTGCAAATGTAAGTTATACGTAAACTACTCATATAAAATCTGAGCCCATCATCATTTCATTTCCATACACAAAAAATACCATTTTACCTGTTGGATTTATGTACACCATGAACAGAGTACTTCCCTTCCTCTATAATTTGTATCAAAATCAACAGTATGTATGTATCGCGGAACGCGGTCCTCGTCTTATACTAAAGCATCATCATAGTGTTGTGTACCAAACCAACCAAAGTACCAAAACCTTACCAACACTATAAAGGATAAAATATGCTTGAGTTCATGTTGTGCAGTTTTGTGTTGTGATTTTGGATTTGACTTTGTTTCTCGCTGTTGGATTCTTGGAATGGAACATCTGTATCTATATTCACGTGATGTAAAATCAGACATGAGACTTCATTTTAGTATACCCGATGAGTATCACTAGCATACCCGATGAGTATTACTGGCCTACCCTGCTTAGTTATTACTGGATTTATCTTCATACTGAAAATTTTCGAAATCAGCTTAAAATAGCTGATTGGCCCTTATTATCTAGTCGATCCATATCATAAGTATTCCATATGATATGGGTAAATAGTGTACATAAGTATCTCAGACAGACAACACAGAGAATATAGTTCCCCACATCTACATTTTTATTTGCCATTAACATTTTAACACATTTCACAAAGAATTTACAGTATATTTACTACTATTATTTATTACAATTAAAAAGTTTCATCCAAAGAAATCGTCGATCTCACGTGATTTTCGGGTTCAGGAGGGTAGTTTAAAATATCTTTTTATGTTCGTATTCGATTTGCTGTATTACGCCGTTCCGTCCGGGGTTTGGGGTTTACTTTTACTGTGCTAAGTGCTTGTTTGTGAAAAGGTCATAATTTTGGAGCTGATAAGGATGCTAGTGCACAGGGTTTAATTCCAAGTGAATACATTTCAGTGAAGTGACCCATTTCTACGATAAATTTTTATGTAATTGATAACTGATCTCCTACTACGGACTACGATCTCCGGTTTTTGCAGTAAGTAATATGTAATTATTAGTAATTATAAATTTTATATCGTAGTTGTTTTAGGCCGAAAGTAGGTATTCGAAAGAAGTCTTTAATCTAGTCGAGTCCTTTCCTAAAAAAGAAGTAAAAGCCCCTCTGTGATTTTAACCGGGGCAGTTGACAATGACCACCACATTTTGCATAGTTTGTCACTTTGTCAGAGAGAGAGAGGAGAGAGAGTACTTGGTAAAGTTGGAACGTAGTACTTTCGGTTCGGAGTCCTTTTCGTCATCATCGCATATCTTGTGTGCATAGTGCATAGGTAGAATTGTATGAGTATCCGTATCTCGTTTTCTCAATGAAGCTCAATATCCATGGGTTGCTAAGTTGTTTAAGCAATCAACAAACGACTTCGGATTTTGGAGGGACAGAGGGATAGGATAGGGTCTACTGACTAAACCAGGACCAGACTCCATCTCTATAGATGCAGTTACTCTTAATATAGTCAGACAACGTATGTAACAAGGTTTCCGTTCACGTTCTGCTGGCGAAGTTGCACGAAAGGTTATTCTAGAGTTTAGAAATGCTCCTAGGGACTAGGGAGAATCATATTTATGCAATGTTTGCAGGATTGTTTGATTGTAAGTATAGTATGGTAATGGTAACCTTGAGTACATGTATGAAAATTTCATAAAAATCAATTTAATGTGTTAGCCTAGCATCCATTTCACGCATCCCCGTAAATTGCANGTAAGTATAGTATGGTAATGGTAACCTTGAGTACATGTATGAAAATTTCATAAAAATCAATTTAATGTGTTAGCCTAGCATCCATTTCACGCATCCCCGTAAATTGCATCTTTGCTTTCTGTGCTATGCTCCACTACATGGAGATGATAAGACCAAGTTTACCTTCCGGTCGAGTAGAGTGCGAGTGCTTGAAACGTACGTTATCACTTACTAATTAAAAGTGTAGTTCAATGAGTAGGTTAATTTTCCTACACAAATACGACTGTAAACGGCGACATTCAAATTCAGAACTACCAGAATACCTATATTCCATGCCTCAACTCTCTTACCACAGTACTTATTACACATAAATGTGCAAACTGCAAGGCCCAATACATTTTGCACTTTGCACGTTGACAAAATGTTTGTTTAATTTCGCCCAATAAATGAACAGTGAAATTTTTCCTCTACTACTACGACACTACGACCATGTATGTAAAGTGAAGTACGTTTCTGGGTATTTTTTCGTCAGGTCTGCGTGTTATAGGGCTAAAGCTTAAAGACACTGACACAGTGGGTTTTGTTAAAAGACCGGCTTATCAACCCCGCTTCAAAGTCATAAAGCGTGAGTAACTAACAAAGTACATTATACCTTCTATTGTACTGTGTGTCATTCACGGGGGGATAAATTGCGTGTACATACATTCACATAGGTATATTAGGTATACAAATGTAAAACTCGGCAGAAAATCATTAGACGTTTTATAAAGGTGAACCATCTTTTTAGTCAAACGGATGGAAGCTGAGCTCAACCTAGTATTTTGTGTATTACATTTCTATATCATTTGGGTAGCTGGGTAAAAACAGATAAGAAAATTTTGGTATCATTATTATGCGGATAATTTTTTTGTCTAGCTGTGCGAAAGGTTTTGTCTAACTGGAGAATATGAGAATGAGAACGGTGACGGGGATGCGAGCGAAGTGTGTCTGTTAGTTAGTGGGTTCTCGTTTTTAGAGGGTTTCAATAAGCCAAGGAAAGGAAAGGAGCCAAAGCAAACCTTTGTTCATGAAGCTTGGGGGTAAGCTTTGCTACAGCGAGCTCAAATTCTTGTGTCTCTGGAGTTGTATGTATAAAATCGAGAGCTCTGTACTCTGCACACATGTAAAAACAACTTTTAGGCTGATTTTCTTCTGACTGGGAATATTACATCTGTAAGGTAGTGTGCATTGTGCATGCATATAAAGAAGATAAAAACTGACAGAAGAGAGCACAAGAGCATACGGTTGTGGAACTGAGAGAACCACTACGAAAGGATGAGATGAGCTTTTAGCTTTACTTTACCCTTACACATTTTATACTTTAGCACACACATTTTCTGTGGGTCTGTGGGCTTTGGATATGGAATGATTACCTCGTCATGTCATACAGGATACCTCTGTTAAAAGTCGGTTTCATAAGCAAGTTTATTCACTTCATTCTGGCCCGGGATTTTGTTCAGTTCCCACCACACAGCAGTTCAGAGAGGGTATAACAACATAGATCGCAAATCCCGTCTTCCTCTCATCTCCCTCGCCTTTTCTGGACAGATTATTTTTTAGCGTCGAAATAACTGATCCTCGGTCATTTTACTCGAAAATTTCTTCGGATTTGGAAGAATATGCTGACGAGAAGGTAATTACATGAATCATTTCTTTACATTTCCATCGTTTGTATATCCTCAATCCTTATCTTCAGTCAGTAAGTTTAAGATAATAAGATACAACCTAACATTTATTACAGTGCATATACTTCTGAAATGCGAAAATCATTGCCTACTATTCTTACAAGGAACCGCAAAAGGAAATCCAACGTACTGCAGGTAAATCTTTTATCTAAATCTGTTGATATTTGATCTTCATTTAAATCGCGCATCTTGATCCCCAAAAATGCATGAAACGTTAACGCCAACATTGTTATCCATTTTAAAAGGATCAGGATGACGACATTGGAGACATTAGTTATGAACAGACAGTTACAGAAGAAGTATATGTTCGCGATTTGCGTTATGATGAATCGGAGGAAAGTGTGGAACAATTTCAAAAACGTACGCTAAGAAGACGATCGTGTAATAGCAGATCCAGTAGTAGATCTAGTTACTTAGATTTCAGGAAACCAAATGATTTGGGGAGTAGTTCTTCAGTTTCTTCTTCATGCTCCTCGTCCACAGTATCAACAACACGATCATCGAGGAGATACTCAAAGAAAGCAGGCTCTGATGCAGAATCGCTCCTAAGTACTTTAAGTATCGACGATAGTTTAAGTGGGAGATCTACTCCACCCAGAAGCAAAGTTTCCAGATGCAGTAATGGAGCCCCAGCCAAGGCGTTGGTTGATCCTAGTCGACCATCTCCACTCCCTCATGTTACCTTCGGTGACCACAAACAAATATGGGAGATGATGTGCCTTACAGACTGTAAATATACTAAAGATGCCAATCTATTCAGAAATCACCCAGTCCTCACACCTCAGATGAGGTCAATTCTTTTAGACTGGATAATGGATGTATGTGAAGCTTATCATCTGCATCGCGAAACTCTTTACCTAGCTATAGACTATTTAGACCGTTACCTCGCCACTCAAAATAATGTTCTTAAAAACCATCTGCAACTTATTGGTAGGAACTTAGTTCCACAGTATTTACTTACATTTATCTCAATTAGTTTTGCTTCAGATTGTAATAATTTGTTTTATATTATTATGGTAGGTATTACTTGTTTATTTGTTGCTGCAAAAATGGAAGAAATATATCCACCAAAGCTAGAAACTTTTGCATACGTGACTGATGGAGCGTGTTCAGAAGTGGAAATTTTGGACATGGAACTTGTAGTAACGAAAGCCTTAATGTGGAAACTTACCCCAATGACACCGTGTAATTGGGTTAATGTGTATCTCCAAATATCGTCTCTTCTTGCTCGGAAAAGTTACCATACTCGATCAACTAGTGAAGCTATCAGATCATTCCGTGACAACAAAGACGCCAAAGGGGAAGACAAAAATCTTACCAAAGTCCGATACGATGGAGTAGATTTCGTGAGAGCCATCAGAATTATAGACTTGACCATTTTAGATGTACATTCCTTACAATTTACATCGTCGCTTTTAGCTGCAACAGCAATCTATCATACCAAAGGTATTATATACTCTTCTGCATAATATTACCGTTTTATGAATACTATTTTCAAACCTAAGATTTAACGCACGAAAATCACAACTAGCGGCTTTTTTATATGGTTTGAATCATACTAATTTTTTACTTGTAGGAAGAACCGCGGCGATTTCAGCTAGCGGGTTTTCATGGGAGCAAATTTCATCTTGTGCACATTGGATGGCACCGTTTGCCAATGCTGTTCGCAAAGAGGATGTTCCTGACGTTTTACCAAGTATAGAAAATGTTTCTGATGAAATGCGTCACCTTATTCACTCCCACTGTGTCAGCCTGGATTTACTGGTAAGTAATTTAGTGGTAGCATATTCAAAAAAATCTAGCATTTAATTTCACCATTTCATCTGGGGCTGCTTTTTATCAACAGGAAAAAGCTCATCTGTTGGCTAGCACTAACAAAGTTTGTAGTCCACTCTCACATTCAGATGGCCTAGTAACTCCTCCACGAAGTGGTGAAAAGCACAGACGTCGTAACCATTAAGTATTTTCTTAATTGCATGAGTATTTAATTTTCATATATTTATATTGCATGCATATAAGGTTCCGATGTTATATAGAAGTGTTATGTTATCAGTGGAATAGTGGAGTATGAATGAGCTAATTCTGATTGATACACGTGGATATTTTTGTATATAAGAAGAACAAGCCACTTACAGAACCAAGTGTTCATTCATATTCTTTAATTTATATGTTTTATGCTTAGGTAATTAAATTATTTATTGATTTTAAATAACACGCAGCTACAGGAGCAGTTTTAAAGGCACAGTAGTTAATGTAAGATGAAAATGATGAGAGAAGGGCGATCCTTGCCAGTAAAAAATATTATAACAGTAGAGAAAATCCATAAATTTTTTCGACATTTACTTCTTGTAGTAAATTTTGTCTATTCTAAAATCGTGTTTCCAATTGACTTTTATTTATAGGCAATTAAAACTGCTATCAATTTTCTTCCACTAGAACTACTGCATTTTCACCCTACCTACATAATTTATGTTCCAAAGTTTTTAAAATAACATCAAGCATCTACTTGTAATTAAGCTAGCTTAAATAAAATTATGATCATTTAATATGCAAGGTGGCGAATAAACACATTTTTCTTTGAATATGCGTAGTGAAAAGTGCGCATACAGCGACACAGAATTGAATAAAAATTAATGAATACTCAAGTGTTCAACTCTAATTTACTACAGATATAATCATTTTACATTACATTATATAGGAATACACAAATACATCACAATATGTATTTCAAATACAAGATTTAGCATTGTTACGTTAAAATCATAGCATATATATTCAATATAAAACAGAATCGTTTAACATAATGCAGTTTGATGACCGTGTCCTGTTCAGCAGATTTTAAACTACGTCGCTCGTAAAATTATACGTGTTCCACAAGAAAGTACAGCACAATATTTTAGTACATGATATATAGATATACATAGGTTGGTATGTTATACTACACACTTCTGTACACTACACACCTAGAGTTTATCGTTAGCTTATTTCCGCTAATTCTTAATCATACTTACGATGCACACTTAGCATTAGTAGAATGTACCAATAATTTTTTCATGCATACATTTTACAAACAGTTACACGTTCCAATTAGCAAATTTAGCGGAGAACATGATATTTCTTTTTACTTTTACGCCCAACAACTTTCGTCAAAAGTAAATTTACGACAGGGAAAACAAGCGAATTCGATCGACTGTATTTACAAATGGAGCTTTGCCTAAACTCATTCATTCAAGTACAACAATAAAAAGAAGAGAATTTATATTTAAGGGGGAAACTTTCGTGCGAGTGCATTTCTTCACGATGTATGCTTAGACCTTTCATAAATCTTGGACTGCTGAGGGCAGATAGCAAACAACAGACGAAGAGGGTGGTGATGAGCCCGGACAAAACGAAACGGACATTTTTTACGCCATATATGTATTAATGTATGTGTATTTAACCAATTGCCTATTCATCATCATAAGATAAAGTACTTACATATTATTAAAATTACTCTTGCACAAAAAATCTTAAAGAGTCCTGATTAGGGGAGCGTCAAAATCACCCTCGGTTGTGGTTGCTAATTGTTAGACTTTAACAACAGCCGCTTCCTGGACTTGAGCCAGGACCCCCGCTGGGAGAAGTAGGACTAGTAGGTGAGTGCTGAGGTCCAATTTTAATTCCGTTCGCCTAAATTATATAAAACAATACTGCTTGAAATCTGCTTTTGAATTCATCACTAGAACATCCCCGGGCCGCTTGAATTTTCCTAGCTAGTAGGTATATCATATACAAGTATAACGATGTATCACAGATCTGATTCATCAAATGAAATGTATTTATGATAATAAGGAAAAAGATTTAAATATAAACCTCTTGTTTCCAATCAACATGATAACCATGTTAGAATTGGAATGTTGTCTGGCGTCTTCTAACCATGTAGTCAAATGATTGAAGGTATCCCTTCTAGTGATATCGTAAACCAGTAGAGCTCCAGCCGCCCCGCGGTAATACGATCTAGTAATGGATCGGAACGCTTCTTGCCCAGCCTAAGAAAGTAGCAAAAATAGTGTTAATTAGTTCATTATCTTTATCTGTGCTATGTAACATCGAAACAAAACGACTAGTAACGTGCTACTTACAGTATCCCATATTTGAAGTTTTATTTGTTTTCCGTCAATAGTTATCATACGAGCCCCAAATTCCACTCCTATCGACAAAATTGTGTTTTATAAATGACTAGACGAATAAAAATTAGACGAATAGTAAATTTTAATTGCTTTACCGATTGTCAAATCATGAACTGGCTGAAATCGTTTATCCGTAAACTGCAAAAGGAGGCAAGACTTCCCAACACCTTTTCAAACAATAAGCTTTCATTATCTTCTCATAATTATACGTTTGTTTGAAAGTCTGTCATTTCAACAAATTTAAATACCTGTGTCTCCAATAATGATATACTTGAAAAGGTATGCATAAGACATTTTGACTCTTGTAGGTTCGGAATGAACGTTATCTCCTAAAGTCGAATGTAGTTATCTGAAATTTAAAAAAAATATTTGAAAACTAATGCGATGAAATGTAGGTTTGTTCAACCCGCAAATGTAAATCATAGATCATATAGAAGTACTAATCAAATCAGCTACGGCTACTTAACCAGCAGCGACTGGAAACTGAGAATACCTATTCTATAATAATATTTATTTTTAATTGCCAGTCATCTAGTTAGATTTCAAAATAAGGAACATAGTCTTTCATTGTCTTTGTTTCACAAAATAAAGGAAAATGTACTACGAAGTCTATCTTAGAACCCTATGAAAATATAAATTAATCCAAATACTTCACGAAGTGCATAAATCGCAGTGATTTTTTAATCTAATCTAATTTAAAGTTACTGCTAATCTAGTCTCGTCTATATTTGTTTAGGTATAAGTATTGACGAAATCCGAAAACTTTTAAGTCCGAATCGAACTTACCATACCTGGGTAATAGTACTCATACCTGGGTTTCCCCGCTCAGCTGTGTATGTGTATGATTTGTTCTTTGTTTACTATTTACATACATCTACAACCACACTTTGTAATGTAAATAAAGTTCAAATACACAGCTGATGCGTTACAGCTGTAGTCATATAATTAAATTATATACCTACTACCTCTTAATGTATACAGTCAGTCAAATTATGTACTTTTTAGTAATTAATGCCGTACCTAAATCGGTGAATCGGTGTATCAAACCAATGAGCTGAGCATGTGGGCGAGTTTTTAATTTCCAAACAACAACTATGGTTAAACATAAGTCTGTTAAACCGAATGTAAATTATGTACATCAGATTTTTATTGATTACAAAATACTGATCAAGCCTTTTTATCTCACTCATAAATACTAATTATTAATTATTCAATTTCGTTTTCCCTACTTTTGACTCGCAATCAGCACTGAACACCTAATTAATTTCTCGTAAACGTAATACTACGATCTAATAATGATCGTGCTTACGTGTAAAATAAAACAGCTATTGAATGCACTGGCAACTCATTGATTGGCAATTGACAACTACCAATGCAGAATAAATACATGCATATAAGAAATTTACAATTTTCTGACTGGTAAGGATCTGGAATATACCATACATAAAAGCATGATATCATTAATATACTCTGTCCCTAACGGTGTCTGATTATGACTTCAAGACTTGTACAGTACTATCTCATTACCACATACCTATTACTTGTCATCTGGGAAATGACAATACAAAATACGACGGAGTGCATTAACGGACAGAAAAGCATAAATTATACAAATGAATGTTCATCAACACGTTATCAAATCTTGTTACATGCACACAGCACGAGGACTATTTACTGTGGAGAGTAACACAACTACAGCTGCTAACAACACTACCTGCTCCATAAAATGACGTACTACATACATACATGAATGTAACACATAATCCAACAACAGATTGGCTTTCTCATCATCATGACATTTTTTATAGGATACATGGAACTTACTTTTGAATGAAACCAGAATAGGCAGTAGTAACAACCAATTTTGCCCTGAATGGAGTGCTGTGTATTCTGAAATATGAGTCAAAAGGTCTCTGAAAAGCTTAGGCTGCAACACACAACTAGCTTGGCTGGAGAATTTATTCTCTTGTCGCTGGAACGCTTGTAAAGGAACTACTGTGGTGGGGTGATAGTGATAACGATGAATATGAAACACAAAATAAACTGACATAATCTGAATTTTGTGTATGTAATGTTGAATATGTTGTACATTGTATATTACATATTATG
>JAHZNA010001154.1:0-13300 GCA_027743935.1 Sinodicranocentrus sp. ZH6
TGATCTTTTGCGTTGTAAGATTTTTTTTTGAACTATTGAAAATTGTAACCACGATAGGTATGTTGTGACATCAACTGTGGGAGTAAGATAAGCTAAAAAATTGTTATCACATGACTAGATTTTGTGGTGGATGCAACAAGAAAAGGAAACAAGATAAGGTTCGCTAACCACTCAGTGAATCCTAATTGCTATGCCAAGGTAATGATGGTGAATGGTGACCATCGTATTGGGATCTTTGCCAAGAGAGCGATTCAGCCTGGAGAAGAGTTGTTTTTTGATTATAGGTAAGCTTAATTATTTAAATAGAGTATCACGTGATGTAAAAATTGATGGGGGACTAATTGATTTTTTTGAAATTCAGATATGGACCAACAGAACAATTAAAGTTTGTCGGGATTGAAAGAGAAGTTGAAGTGTTATGAAGACTTATTTCTTGTCTTGAAAGAAGATAAACTTATTTCTTCTATTATGTGTTTTGCCAATTTTCCAGATAAGTTTGTCCCAGTGTGTTCTTTTTAAGGTCTCGATACTTGTGTAACTTTTGAAGATTTTTTTTACAGATCTCGGTTTTTCTCAGAAGGGAAATATTTTAATTTATTTTCTTTAGTCTTTTTTTTTAAATTATTCCAATCCTTCTTCAATAACTTGCTCAGTTTTTAAATAGAAAGCCAGTGGTTAGTTTATAGTGTAAAAGCAATACTGCCAATTTTACAAAAGATATATGATGGCCTTTTCGCTATGCAATGAAACTTCGTCGATGAAAAAAAATGTTCAATTTAAAAAAAGCTCATTTCAATGATCATCATTTTTTAAGCAGTTAAATCAAGTCTGGTACAAAATGTTTGTGTCGAGTGACATTTGTGTGTTCTTTTCTTCAAGAAATAAAAAAAACGTAATTAAAGTTAATTTTTCTCTGTGTGGAGACGGAGAGGAATGTACAAAAGTTTTGTAAAATAGGGTAGATTTTTTTCGTTACCGATAAACATTTTGTAGAAGGGTAGAAACGTTTTCGAGTTTTTTCAACTATGCAAAAATTGTATTTTAGTTTAGGTAACTTTTTTTTTAAATTCTGCAACCGGAAATGAAAAAACCACGTGGGAAGAAAAACATACTACTATTGTGTTCACTAATTTGTAAGATATACGTTTTTAAAATAGGATTTTAATCAATGTCAATTTTAATTTTAAACTATCCTTGTCACTGAAAAACTACTGCCCTTATTACTGATGTCGTCACATGATCTCCTTCCCAGTTTCGTTGTGAAGCTGAGAGGAAAACTTTTAATTTATGTATAAAACAAGAAGCTTAGCCACTTTTTCGCAAGTTTTGTTACAAAAAACTATAAAAGATAAATCATAAGGATAATAGATGATTCTAATGATAATTGACGTAGATATAAGTATACACAAAAAACTCGACAACTGTACACTGCCATGTTTCGAGCTCGAGTTTTTTACCATTTTCCTAAGCCTTTTCAATATTTACCTAGTTTTCTAAAGGATATTCCTCACTTGTGAGTTTGTGAGATGTTTTAGGGATAAAAATGAGGTTTTAGTGTAAAAAATAATAATTGTAAATTATATGTGGTATAATTGGGAATTAGTGTAGATTTTAATGCGTGTGGGAGGTATCGATAAATAAACGATAATGTATTTGTAATGAGATGAAAACTTTTTTAACAATATTTCCTTTTCATGAAAGTACAATCCAAATGGAAATGACAATCTTTCCTTGAGGGAAACTTTATTTACTTTTAATTTTTTTATTTGGCCGTCTAACCGCCCCAGAAAAATAAGATGCTACAAACCGATTTCCAAATAATCCGTAATTTTTTACAAACACATCTTAAACAATAATTTTTCGCTGTAATTTCGTTTTTATTTTGAGTATTTTTTTTCCTTTCGTTAGCGTAGCGTGTCACTCGTGAACAGATTAATATACATAAATATATGCATTAATTAGTACCGGAAGTAGCATCTATGATTTAGATAAATGTTGTTTTTTGGCGAGAAGGGATATATTTATATATATTTACATCTATTTGAGAAAGTGTGGAGGATGGGGGGAAAATAACTTGAGAATAATTACCTGGATAAGATTTTTTACTCTACTTTCTGGAAAGAGTCCAGAAAGACTTGAAAGGTTTAGCTTAATGAACACATATATTATTTTCTCTAGATTTTGGCTAATCAGAATAATTACCTGGACAAGATTTTTTACTCTACTTTCTGGAAAGAGTCCAGAAAGACTTGAAAGGTTTAGCTTAATGAACACATATATTATTTTCTCTAGATTTTGGCTAATCTATGAGGAAAGTTGGAAGTTTAGAAAAAAATATTAATTGGATTTGTTTGCTCGCTAATTTTTGGTAGCTAATTTTGTTGTGTCTAGCTTGAACAGGCTAGGATAAGGGTAGACAGAAAAGTTAGGGATTTTTTGTCCTGAAAGAGGTTCTACATGCTTGGCATGAGGATTTATATATGATTTCGAATTTTAACAGAATTTTGTATTCGTATACTAATTTTTGTAGCTAATAAAGGAGTTAAGGGTCATTCGTTAATTTCGAAATAACGTATAATATGAATGACCCATTGAGTAAGAGTGGATTTTGAAAAGCATATGCCTTATGCTTACAGGCTTTTTGTGATGCGTGGGTTTTTCTTGTGCTGCTGGGAAGACAATTATTCTACATGGGTGGTCCATGCTCTAATTAAATTACCTTTAATTAAACATATTCCCTAAAGAGTTTTATAACATAATTCGGTTTTGTTAGTATGTTAGCTTCATCTACGAAAATGGAACACAAGTAGAGAAAGCTTCTGTCTTTTCAATTAAGTCTTTAGCTTATTTTTCTTCCTTGTTAGTAAAAAAATCTACTTGGCTAATTAACTTTTTTTTAACTATATAATTAACATAATTAGCAAAATCTCTAGCCTTCACTACAAGACATGCTGTGTTTTACAAAAATCTCGAGAGAAAAAATAACTCAATTTGTGGAGGAGGAGCTCCACCTTTGTTAAAATTCCTGGACGTCGTGCTCATATTCTGAAGGGTCAACTTCCGGATCGTAGTAGCATAGCTGGGCTGATGACGAGTTGAGATTGGATTCTTCTTCGAGCTCTCCGACAAACTGGCTTACGAGGTAAATCCCAGTGGCGCGAAAAGCAAATTCTGCGAGGGCGAAAGCGATAAAGACTGTGTTGGGGTGGAGGAGGACGAGGAGGATGATGACGAGGAAAAGGAATATTGAGGTCATTTGCCAAAATCGACATTTTTGGATGGACTTGCTGTCTTCTTCCTCCACCTGGAGATGACAAAAAAATGTCCAGAGATGATTTTGGAACTAAACTGGAAATATGTTTTCCAGAGGTTTATAAACTTACAAAATCCGTGCCACTGAGCAACGCACAGGCGGCGAAAAACTGGAGAATGTTGAAGGTAAAGCTGAGTATCCAAATTATGGCAAAAATCCTTCCAACTGGAAAAAAAATGTCAGAATGTGTTTATCCATATGTTTTTTGTTTGTAGAATGCTGAGCTATGCTGGAGCTTACGTTCAAATCTGGAATTGCGTTTACTCAAAAACGCCTTTATTTCCTGAAAGCCTTGTTCATGGAATGTTAGAGCGAAAACGGCTACGGAAGCGATAATAGTGGACAGAATAACCATGAGGGAAAATCCCTATAGAAGAAACAAGCCAACTATTTTTTTTCCTTCCAATATGTTCTTCTGGAGAATTCCAGGAATGTTTTTCTTACCATGTCCAAATACGAGATGACTTTGACAGAATTCCGGTACCGAAAGTGGTCCATTGGAGCGGTTTATGTATTGGTCAATAATTTTAGGATCAATTCTTAAGATGCCCTCTCCTCAAAAAAAGGATTTTATCGCTCTCAAGAAATATCCAAACTGTCCAGGAATTTTCCACAGAAAAAAATTCTCAAGTCCATTTTATCCTTCGTTGTATTCATATTTTTGTTAGTGTTTTTTTTCAAACTAAAAAATTCTACAATATTTATTTTTCCGAGTACTAATTTCTACTCTAATTTTTTTTAGTATGGTTCCCTTTTTATTTTTATTTTCCAGAAGAAATCGCACTGTTTTTGATATGTTTTCGGTTGCTTTCGAAAAATTGTTTTTACATTTAATTCGTTATTTTTTTGCTCCAATTTACAGTATTTTACTACGCAGCAGATTTTTCTAAATTTTCTACTCGGGTCAATTCAATAGCTTATCACAGATAGGCACTCGTTGTTCCAGATAAGGCTTCTACGACAAAACTTTTATTTGTTTCTATTCTACTTTTTTTGTCTATAATATTTTATGAAAGAAAAAAGAAGAAAATCTAATTTTCAACTTTCAAGTCTCCTCAAGTTTATCAAGTGCTAATTTAGCCTATTAACGAAATTTCTATTTTTTTCTTTTCTCTCCAGGACTCCAGGCTACACGCCTAGGTTTACTCGAGGAGACTCATTGGAGGAGATTGTAGCCATTCGTTATGAAATGCTGTCTCCACGTTGTCTCCTTATGAGAGGAAAACACTTTACGTAGGAGAGAAAGGGTGCTCTGGAGAGAAAGATTTTCCAGTAGTTTTTTTCCCACACAGATCAATATTGTCTAGGATCTCACCGGTGTTTCTCTAGCTTGTCGGAGAAACCCGTGATTTCCGAATGAAGATCAATATCAAGATGTCGTACGATTCTTTATATTCTTGTAATAAATTATGTCATCAAAGGAACCAAAGGCTGGATATCCTGGAAAAAGAAAAATATATATATATTCTGGAGTGGGAAGCAGGTTAGGAAGGATGTGGGTAGAAAAAGAAGAAAAAAAAAGTTTGGATTTTTTCTGTGTTTTGAGGAGTGATGAGCAAACCATTTTAGTTCCAGGGTTATACACTCCATTTCCAGCAACACTCCAGGAGAGAAAGTAAAGAGAATAGAAAATGCTGGAGAAGCTACACACACAGCAACTTTTTATGAGTCTCTTAACAACCGATAAAAATTGATGAACGAGGAGGATTTGGGGAAAGTGGTTCTACTTAGTGGAAAATGTAATGAGCTTTATGTGGATTTATATTTTCTCCAGGAGAGTAAGAGGGGAGCAGGTGGCTAATTTTAAATGAAGAGAGAAAAGCCATAAGTGTTTTTCCAGATCTCGTAAAAAAAGCCTTGGATAAAAAGTATAGCTTTAGGGAAAGTGGCACGAGACATGAGATAATCTTTTTTATGCTGGAGTGGAAATTTTCTCTCCAGGATGTTTTTCTCCATGATGAGAATATGGGAAAACAAGATATTTTACTGAATCATGATGCCAAGGACTTTTAGCATAATAATATTATCAGCTTTTCTCTTGCAGAAAATGTTCTAAGAGATGAAGAGACGAAAGAGGATCTTTCTGAGAAAATTGTTTTTTATGCATGGGCTCCTTCCCTCCAGGAAAATGTGGCATTTCTCATTCCCTCAAGCAAGACCCAAACTTGGTGGGAAAAGGGTCACTGTTTTTCAAGACTTTCTCCATGAGAGAAAGAGATGCGCAGCAAAAGTTTGTAGAGAATCTTCTATGGTGAAAGTGGATCATATCAAGTTTATAGATATGTAGAGAAATATATATATATATGTGCATTCCTATTCCCACAATTTCTCCAGAAGCGAGGACACATCTTATGAAAGAAAATTGTATGTTCTCGTTCCACGATGACAACGTTCTCTTTTTTGTGATGGTCTTGGTGAAAATGCTGGAGTGGATTCCTTTCCGGAGAGAAATTTTTCTCTATCCTGGAAATGTGTGTGCAAGCATCTGCACATTTTCTGCATGGGAAAATATCCTAGATTTTCTTTAGCTGGAGAGAAGATGCGAATGAGTTTTTTTTAGATTTTTTTTTCTTTCTTCTTCTCTCTCCAGCGTGTGAGAGATGTACACAATGTAGGAGTTTTTTTTGTTCCCTCTGTATTAAATGTATTAGCGGGACTGGAGAAAATATTCTGGGTATACCCTTAGCCTTGGCCCTCGTGATGATTCGCTCCCTTGCCAAATTAGCTTTGCTCCCTTTGAAACCACAGACTTCCTTCTCATTCCCACTTTCTCAAGCGCGCCCTCTCCTTCACTTTTGTGAGGATAGGGATTGCCTTGAAAGAAGAAGGAGAAAATAATAATAATAAAAATAAACAAGTTTTGGAAAGTTTCCTTATCTTTATAGTTGCTCCTGGAGGGGGATAAGATTAGAGAGGGATGTAAGTAGAAGAGGTTTTGAATGGAAGGGTGGTAGTAATTGTGAAGTGGAGGTATATTTGTGGAGAAACTGTGACAATTGTGGTTACACTGCTCAAGTTGATTGATCACGATGGCAAATCCAGATGACCCTTTTCAGGGGAGAGGGGCTGTCAAGTTGGTTGCCATTGTGGATGTGGTAAGTTTTGTCTGCAGAAGAATTTCACTATATCTGTGGTGGGGATGGAATTATGGGATTTTGTATATTTTAGATTTTGGCGGCGATGCTCCTCTGTTTTTACGGTGTCAAGTGGGTCACCCATGATGAGCCTTTGGCGGACCAGGCGTTCAAGGGTCCGATAACGATTGAGTCAGGTGTGTGTACGAACTTTATTATAATATTCTTTTAAGGATTGGAGTTAATTGTGCTCATATTTATTTTCAGTAATACGTCATCAATCGATCCTTATCTGGATTTCGGTTATCATTGTTCACTCCATGCAGCTTGTCATGGCGCTAGTGCTTCTTAGTGGAGTTTATGATGTAAGAAGTTTTGACTCTTGTCACGTGACAGTTTTTTTTATGTAGATTGCTGGACTTATATATATTTTGTTGTTCAGGAGGATGCAGAAGATGCTTTAGGAAAATGCCAAATGTGGTGGTGTACGGCTTTAACACTATTTATGGTTTTGGGTCTGGAGGCAGCAGTGACTGGATATTTGTTAATGGGTCATTCTGGAATGCAGCCGATTTCAATGGCCATCTTCTTTCTCAAAATTATCTTCCGTCTTATCGCGGTCACGAATGTGAGAAAGTTTATGAAAAATTTGAAAAAGGCTCCTCCCTCTTCTGTCCATCAGAAGGTTTATATTCGATCAAAAACCATTGGACCTCCGCCTTCAAACTATATCCGGTATTGAGTTTACAGTTGCCAAAGTAGTTTAAATTTAACCTCTGGGAAGAAAAAAAGTATTAAGGTAATATTTTTTGCGTGTCAGTCCAGTGGGGAAAATAAATAAATTTGATGTATGTCAAATGCCTAAATTCGAAAAAAAATTACTAAATTTAAATTGGATCTTTCAACTGATTTCATATTTTCAAATATCTTATTTGCGGCTCAAATTTTCAAAATTATTGATAAAAACGAGAAAGACATTAAAATTCTGAGTTTAATTGCACATAGAATTTGCAGGACATTCAAATTATCGTTCAAAATTATATCGGTCTTTTTTCGCTATATTAAAATCTAGAGGGCACTATATTTGAGAATTTTCAGTGCCAAAACTATATACCTAAGTATAACTAAAATTCTATAAGGTAATATGGCATAAGTGTAAAAAAATACGAATGAAACCTAAAATACATTTCAAAATTCGTATAAAGCTCATGTCGGTCTCAATTTCAAAAACCGATTCTTCTTCTTCTCTATTGTCTCTATCCTTGATAAAGTTTATAAAGTTAAGGATATATTTTGAGAAAAAGGTAGACAAGATTTGTCGGCTGGCTGGCAATAAATTTTGACTTTAGAAAAATAAAATAAAATAAAATCTCTTTAGAGGTTGCAAGGGGATGCATATAGCCATAGCTCATAGCTCATATCCTCTACTATAACGACTTTGTAACCAAAAGTAGTAAGTCCTGTAGCGTCACCAAACTGTAAGTGATAAAAAAATACGTAAGATTCTGTTTTATAGAGTAAGTCATATTAGTATAGTTATCTTGTTACCCAGAAGATAACCCTTTTTGGAAAAAGGATTTTGTACAAACGCAAAACTTTGAAAGTTTGCGAGGTTTTCTCTGTCTTTTTAAAGATTGCAATTTTTTACCTTGTTTTTGCATGTTTTAAATCCTTTGATATTTGTTAGTATTTGCATGTGTGAGAAAAATGTATAAAAATAAGTCCTCTATTTTTGGGCAACTTTGTCTCTCCCTCCACCTGATTCAATGGTAGTTCGAAATTTAAGCTGGCAATACGTAAAAAAATACTCCACTACTCCAGTACGCATTTTGTGTAGAGATTATTCTACAAAAAGAAAAAAAGACGTAGTATTTTGGAAAAAACAACATTTTTCCGTCCTTTTCAGTACATTTGCAGTGGTATGTAGAGTTAGAGTGATGTGTGGATTTGCATAGAGAGAAAAACAAATTACTTTTTGCTCGCTTAAATAATATGTCCCTTGTAAATTAGGAAATTTAGAAAGAATGATAATCTTCTAGAATTGTACCTCCTTCCTTGGAATCCAGAACGTTGAGTAGAGTAATAGTTGAGAGAGTAGTTAAAATTATAATTAACGCTGTGAATTTAAATTTGTATTGACATTCTTGTGGTGACTTGCTCTTTCATTGAAATTTTCCGTCTTGGTCTCTTCTTCGCTGTCAAAATTTACCTGTGTGTGTACTTTAATCTGTGCAGTATTAAAAAATGGTGTGAAAATTCTTGTATTTAAATTGTTAGTTAACCATGGGTGTAATTTAGTTTACTCCACAGCCTTACAAATAATAAACAAGAGAGACATCGGTGAGTTGTGGAAAAAGGGTTTTCCAGAGAGGAATAAATTTTACGTTGGAAGGAGTGCAATATATACATAATATATATTATAAAAGTCTATTCTCTAGACAGTGAATAAATAAAGACATTTAAAACTTTTATTCTAAATTTTACTTAGAACTTTTATTTGAATTTGAGGAAATAATTATGAAATAAATGTAATTATACATAAAAGGATAACAATATGTAAATGCAGCATATCATTAAAACAAGGATGGAGATTACTTCATGGGTTTCAAACTGGAATGGTGAAGATGGAGATTCCTATCTAGTTGTTCCTTCTTGAGCAGTCGCTTCCGGTTAATGTGCCTTTCAGAATTTGATCTCAGATTATTGGTTATAATAACAGTCTTGAAATGATATTTATTTTTTTGAAAGTTAAGTTTGTTTTTCAGTTCAAGGAAATAGCAAAGACTAAAAATTAGAATTTTCGAATAAATTGAATACTAACCTCTCATAATAGGCATACTCTTCATCATAATTACTGTTCTCCTCTCAACTTCATTATTCTCCTCTCCTTCGACAGCATGGTCCAATGGACTGTTTCCATAGAAATCTTCTAAGTTTACATCCCCACTAGCGTTTAACAGAACCTGGACGACTTGATGAACATTATCATTTTGCTCGAAGAAAGCATAATGAAGTGGGGTACTGCCATCCTTGTTCTTCTCGTTAACGCCGAAGATCCCAAGCCTCAAGAAATATTCAAGTGCACCTACATTCCCATGCCAAGCAGCCCAATGCAATGCATTTGACAGATTATTATCACGAAGCTTAGGATCAGCCCCGTGCTCTAACATCATCATAATAAATTTGGGGCTTCTTCCTCCAATAATTGCATAGGAAAGTGGACCATGTCCGTATACGTTAACTGAATTTATATCAACGTACTTGATCAGTAGTTCAAGAGTGTCACTTTGAATTTCAAGATTTACTGCTCTGTGTAATGATGTAACACAGTCATCATTTCGTTCCTCTAGACACGCTGGAGATGTTTCCTCAATCATATGTACAACTCGGTGATACTCAGATGGAGTGAGATTTGTGCTCCCGACTAACAACATCGTGCAGCCTAGATTGTCCTGGATGTTGACATCAGCGCCATTAGCAATAAGGAACCGGATGGCATGGACAACTTGCGTGGATTGGCAATCCTCAACTGCATAGTGAAGCGGTGTTCGTCCAAGATTGTCCTTGGCGTTGACGTCACAATTATGGTCAACAAGCAGACGCACAACATCAATAAGGTTGTTTTGTATTCTACAAAACGCTAAATGGAGTGGAGTTCGTTGGTATTTGTCAACTGACTTAACACTGTACTTGATGGATATGGATTGCCGCATGGGAAGCTGTGTAGCAAATTGTGCAGTGTCATTATATCCACTGCCCAGAAAACATTCAAGTGAATAAACATGCCCATAAGATGCTGCCCAATGCAACACATTAGACTGATCATTGTCGCGTATATTAGGATCACCATTGTGTTCGAGCATCATGGCTATAAACTCCCCAGTTCTTCCTCCTGCAATTGCATAGTAAAGTGAAGGGCATCCGTTTTTGTCAACCACATTGATGTCTACATACTTCATTAGTAATTTTAGAGTGTCAGATTGAATTTCCAGAGAATACACTGCATTTTGTAGGGCTGAAAAGCCAGTATAGTTTCGTTTCTCTAGGCAAGCTGGCGATGCTTCTTGAATCATCTGTACCACTAAGTGAAAATCAGATGGAGTGAAATTCTTAAGAGATACCATAAGCATCGTGTTGCCCTCCTTGTCCTGGATGTTCACATCAGCGCCATTAGCAATAAGGAACTGCATAGCAATGAATACGTCTGGGGACTTCCAGTGTTCAACTGCATAGTGAAGTGGTGTTCGTCCTAGCTGATCCTTGGCATTGACATCAGACTTAACCTCAACAAGTTTACGTACCACATCAACAACACCGTTGTCGTCATTGTAAAAAGCGAAATGAAGAGGGGTAGATTGGAAATTGTTAACAGAGTTAACACAGCACCCAAGTGATACGAGCAGTGGTATTATAGAAATATTCCCAAACTGTGCAGCGTGATGTAACAACCCGTTACCGTACTTGTTCTTTGCTTCATGGTTGGCTCCACACTCGACAAGCTTCTGGACCACGTTTGCACTTCGTTTGCCTTGAACAGCATAGTGCAACACAGTATTTCTGGTCTCGTTCGTACTGGCGTTGAAATCGACATTTAGTGATTTTAAAAGTTTCAAAGTCTCTGGAAGTACTTCAATGCTGAAGACGGCATGGTGAAGTAAAGTTACACCGCAGTTATTACGAACCTTAAAGCATTCAGTAATCTTGCTCTGGACTAAATGTTCAATTAATTTGTGGTACTGTGTAGGGCTGAGATATTCAGGTATCCAATGTAACGCTATGCTTTGGGTTTGGCGAAGGCAAACACTTGCATCTGAACCAATGAAAGAGTACAATAATGTGATCATTCGGTTTTTTTCGAAAGATGGTAGATTATCTTCTATTCTAACTTGAATTGCTAGTGCTTGTATAATCCGTGCGTTAATTTCCGATTCCATTCCACTAATAGCAGGTAGCAAGCATTTAATAAGCTTCAGTTCATACTGATGATACTCCATGATATGTTTCATGATTGCATAATCTCCATTGTAAGCTGCTAATCGGATTGGTGACCAGAGTTCGGTGGTGTACTTTTCATTGCTTGTAATTGTAATTGTGTTCATTGCTTCTTTTACATACAAATCATAAAAATAATCTACAGATTCTAAATTCCCGTTCATAATTAAACTCTCAATTGTACGCATACCAATATTAGTTAACATGATTTTGCGAGAGCGACAAATACGTATGAGTAGGTTAACTATCTCGAAATAATTACCAGCTATGGAACTTAACATTATGTGTTTTAAACTCAATGCGTCTAATTTGCTAAGTAATATCCTAAATGCCTGCACACCACTAGATTTCAACAGTAAATTTACATAATTGCATATTTTTGGGTTTAGAAACTTATCCGACTCATTTTCTCTCGAAAAAACTACAGACTCTACAAATTTTACAAAGATTTTCATGTCCAAATAAATCCTATAGTTTGTGCTAACAATCAATAAAGCAACAAAGGCATCTACTTCGAACATTGAGTCACTGTTGAGTGGACTGGCGATTTTAAATTCTAAATAATTAATGTCATTTCTCTTAAAAATATTAAACCAATTTGTAAATTTTGACTTGACCACAAGTTTCATTAAAGACAAGTTATGTTTGACTGTTCCAGCATCACGAAAAATTAATTTAACAAACGTTTCACAAAAGTTTTCTAACGAGTTGTCATCGACTTCGGGAACAATAGTCATAGGTGCAAAACATTTTCTAACTAGATAACAGAGAAAGCTGTTATTATAGTTGTTCAACTTCTCGCTTTCCACAACTTGACCCAACAACTTGCCTCTAACGTTCCTGGACAAGTCGTTCCACCTGACTTCATCGTAACTAGTTCTAACCAGTTTCATGTCATTCTTGTCGAGTAGACTCAACGATACAGCTTCATGAACAATGCAAACAGTTTTTGTACCAAATGACAAGAGGGTTGGGAGGATATCATTTAGTTTTGTTTCTGAAGAACAATTAATGACGCTGAGCTCAATATCACGCTTTTTGGACACTTCCTCAAACTCCTCTACAACGACATTTGGATAAACTGTATCCCGTATTCTGGTTGCTGAGTGTAGTATGTTGTAAGACTGGAGAATGAATACCATCAGCTCTTGATCCACCAT
Organism: Sinodicranocentrus sp. ZH6; assembly: GCA_027743935.1. Classification (NCBI taxonomy): domain Eukaryota; kingdom Metazoa; phylum Arthropoda; class Collembola; order Entomobryomorpha; family Entomobryidae; genus Sinodicranocentrus; species Sinodicranocentrus sp. ZH6. Next base: position 12,540 of record JAHZNA010001154.1, read on the forward strand.
AAAGTCCAGCATACCAGGAGGTGGTGTCACGAACCAGGCAGAATCGTTGTCATCTTTTTGGAGACACTGCTTCATAATCAAGAATGGTTTTATCTGTTTACACGACATCAATGATAACATTAGTTTTTCATACGATCCTTGAGCGCCTTTTAGAATTTTGAAAAAATTAGCTTTTTCAGAGTTATCCATCTGTAAAGCAAACAATGATGAATCAATGCCAATAAAATAACAAAATTCACTCAATATATTGTTTATTTACCTTTTCATTCAGAATCTCAAATTTCCTGAGCTTTTTTACTAGTTTGCTCGTCACCTCAGTAGCTTCAACTATCTGATTCAAGTTTGACCCAACCTGCTTTAGATCCCAAGGACTCTCAATTTTCCTGCACTTCACCACCGCACCGTTCTCTATCAAATATTTCATAACTGTGTAAAGAGACTCATCCCAACCAGCAACCATAAGGTTCGAGTTGGTCAGCAATGACTTCAGACACATTCCCCCAAATGCAGAAAGAAAGTGGGGATGTTTGGTTTCGATTGCTTTCACTACCGTCATATCCAGACCCTTCCCTTGCTTCAATCCGTTTATGAATGGGTTGAAACCTTTTTCATTGGCTGTGTAAATGTCAGCTCCAAATTCAATGAGTTTTAATTGAACGCTAACATTCCGATTTGTTCTTTTGTAAACAGCAAAGTGCAGAGGGGTGTTTCCTACTTCATCCGATGTATGAACTATAGCTGGGTAGTTCGAAATAAGATAC
>JAHZNA010001155.1:0-11087 GCA_027743935.1 Sinodicranocentrus sp. ZH6
TTAGGATATGTACATTCATTCATTGCAGAACTTTCATCTACGTATTTATGATTGCCTTACAGCGAGTTTATTATTTCTGAAAGACCTAAAGACACGAAAGGGAAAGGAGCACTCGAAAAACTAGACTGTGAACTAAACCTGTGCATAAAGAATGCTGAATGGTATCCTTCTCCGCTCCCAAAGTAGTTTCTTACCGTCTTTCCCTGTCGCTCATTCCTCTTTCATAAAGTAAAAATTAATTGAATCCCTTTTACATATATCCCCAATTTTCTCCGGGAATGAAAGAACGACCGAGTAAGAAAGCAAACATAGCTAATAAATCATTTCTCCGAATCAAAATTAGGCTAAGCACATACATGAGAGCAAGCAGTTTTTCGAAAAAGTCAACAAACACAAAATAATCTATCCAGGTTTTAATACTTTTGCAATTTAGAGCAAAATCTGTTACCCCAAACATGAACACTCCACCCTGCTGAAGGTTTACTAATTAAAGTGGTCGCGACGTCCTCAGTTGGAATATCTTGAGAAAACTTTTTGGTCAAACTTTTAATTTTTCCAAAACCTGATGGCTTCACTACTGCAGAACTTGAAGGATCTGCGGGTGTAGCAGTTGAAGAAGTAATATTTGAATTTGTAGCTCCTCTACCTACTTCACTAGAGTGCTCCATACTATTCCCTAGTCCGAGATTATGCACGTTTGCACTTGAACCATGGGGAGAATTATGATGTGAATGTAGTTCACTTTCTCCTAGCCCTGTTTCCAAATCAGCCTGATTCTCAGGTAAAGTTTTCCACCGTCTTATAAAGTCTTTAGTTTTGTCTTTCGTTCTACCGCAAGCAGATCTCCAATTATTGAAGATTTTTCTTGTAACACGAGTAGAATGCGTTCGATCGATTCCATCTGGACCTGGGCCCAAGCCTGGCATTCCAGTCGAGCCACTACCACCAGTTGGTGTGACACATGTTGACTGATCGGATGAAGATGAATGACGGCTTTTACTTTTGCCAAACTTCACTGGACTGGAAGGGGGTTTGACACTGGTTGGGGTGTTGGATGCGGAGTTGGAATTCGTACTGTTTTGATGACTACTCATAGCTAATACACCTGCACCTACAGCTGTTTGAGCTGTTCTCGTATTACTTGATATTCCAAAAACACAATTGGCACCATCAGTTTGTTCACAGATTTGACTTGCATCATTGAATTTAATAGTTCGGCTCTTTGTAGGTGAACTACTTTTGACAGTAGCTGTCGTATTGAATGAAGCAAACGAGGAAGTGGTGATGACAGAAGATCCCAAACATCCTGATGAAGTCGTAGCGAACGAACTAGCTGATGCTGTCGACCCTGGTGAAACCCCACCTGTACCAGATGCTCCATCAGTTGAAAAGCTAATGGGGCTTGGGCTCTTACTTAGCGGTGGTGGAGGCGGATTCGGACTAGCACTGAGACTACTGCGACTGCTAAATAAAGACGCTGTTGAGGGCGAAACCTCTGGTCTGTTGGCACTGTTGTCATTTATTAAACGTTGGCTCACTGCTTGGTCCAGTGACATGAATGATATATGATGGATCGAATGGATAAAAGGAATTAAGGGTGGAATAAAGGACAGGATAAGGGAAACTTATAATGGAAAGGTATGTAGAGGTAAAGGCGAAAGAGGATAAAAGGGGCACGCCCCCTTTGCTTTTAAGTTAACTTGTGACCTAAAACCTTTCCCACGATAGTGAGCGCACAAGGGATTTTACAGAAAATCCGACATGTCATGATGATGTCAAGTGTTAAAAGCAGTCAAAGTGTGCAAGGCTATTTGTATTGTTAAGTGTTTCCTAAAATGTTCCTCGTGTTTTGAATGTCAACTTCAATTACATTTCCATCTTTATACCTATAAATAAATAGGCACATGGAGAACTCAAAAGGCTGCCTTATATCTTATATTTAATCCTTTTTTCCATTAATTGGGATTCCGGTAGTAGATTCGTTCGAAAACACTCATCCTCGGATGACTTCCATCTGATTGTGATGAGTTCTCCCGGTTTCTGAAACCAATTAATAAAAACACACATAAAAATCACTAGAAGAGGACAACAATCGTACTCACATTTAGACCATAAACGAAAACGACCTTTAATCTATAAGCTTTCTTTCCTTTTAGTACACTCAAAACAAAATTAAATTATTGCGAAACAATTAAGGAATTACTCAAATTTTGAGAAAACTCGTTTTGCAGTTAGTCCAGTGAGAAAATCTCATTAGTATTCTAATGTGACAAGTTCACTTTCATTGTGTCTACATGCATAAGCTCTCATATTTGGTCGACTTAAACGAAAATGAAACAACGCACGTACGTTAGCTTCAAAGTCTGCAGATAAAGTAGGAAGCAGTTTATCGTTAGTAGGTTCTTCATCTAAAATGCACTTTTTTCCTGGTTACTTGACCAAACCTTCGAACTACACGTCTTTCTTCGTTGGTGATTGTAGTGAACAATCTCATGCATAATGTACATCTGTCTGTCTACCTACCTCTTTTTCCGTCTTTCACTTTTTTGTGTCGAGGAAAGAAGAGGTGGATGGAATGTAGGATGTCAGTGTACTACTTCCCCGGTGATATGGTACATTAAAGGGTTTAATGAAGATTAATGGAACTGTCTGTGAGGAATATAAAAAGCGGAAAGGCTACTTTGATACGGATAAGTGTACATGTTACACTGATCAATTAGAGCGAAGAGAGTGAGTGGTACAATCACAAGCGAACCGAAAACCAGGAAAAGAGGAATCACAATCGTCTACTTCTTGCTCTTCCAGTCGTTCTTTTCTAAGCCACTTGTGTAATCACTACTGATTGCTATTTCCAGCCGATAGGGTACATATGCGTAAAAAGTAGTTTTTTTTTTACTTGTACAAGATTATATTATCTTGTCATTTGTTCTATTTTTTTCTGTTGTTCCACCCTTTGTTTTATATATATATACTAAATGTCGAGGGGGACGTGAGGTACAAGGTTTGTATTGTATTGCACCGACGTGCACTGATATTCCAAATCTAGACATCAAATTGTGGCCGACTTTCCCTACACATTTCCCCTGGCAAAAGGCTTCGTATTATTAACATTGCGTCGGAATGCTTTTCTCCTGAGAATATGATGATTGTCTAATTGGATAAGCTGTTCTCAATCATTGTCCGGGGAAAGTTGTTATTAAATCTGACTGACGTTTATAGGGTGTAACATGCATTTGATTTTATACTACTACAGAAAAATTGATTAAGGTTCGCCTTTATTCTATCAAAAATCTAGAGATACATATTGTTGGTATAATGATAGGATAAATACGCTTTATCTCTACGTACATTATTTCATAAGTTTGAGTATCCAGTATATCTAATTCCAGTTAATTAAGGTTTGGATATACTCCAGAGATTTATATTTCCGACTCACCGAATTAAGAAATTTTCTCAAAAAAAAACTTTTACATGACCTCACCACCTGCGTGCTAAAGTCAGAGTATTTCAGTTGACACATTCTTCCGTGTCTTAAACCCTCACACGACACTGAACTTTGTTCATGCATGAAAAACTTTCCTTTCGTGCACGCGGTTTCTACTCATATTCAAAGATTTGCAGAATGATCTGATATTAAAACTACATCTTAAAGTTATTCCCCAAGACACATTACTCACAGTCTAGCGAGAACAAAATGTATTCCATTTCCACCTTAAATCCGCTTAACCTTTTCACTTTTTTTGAGCAAGGTCCATTCAAGTAATGTCTTACAGAGATTGTCCTTATACATACATATGTTTACTTTATAGTCACCATCCACAAGCCTACCTATACCTATGAGCAAAACGCAGAATAAGAAACTAAACCGATTTTTAGTATGCTGTACCTTCTCTCAACTGGACTCACGAATTTCTCATAGAAAGAAACATCTTCAGTCTGCATCACTAGATACACAACAGAACGTGTTTACTCACGCCGCCAGCTTCCATCCCCAGCAGATCATCATCTGGCATACCAGCAAGTCAAGCAGAAACCAATGAAACCTCTCATTTCGAAATCAAATCCTCAAGGCTCTCCCCACTAGATTCCATTGAGTCAGCTAGCAAAACGTACTCAGCTCTCACAATTCAACTTTCCTCATAGCCATTCGTAATGTTGCAAGGAAGAAAATGGCAGGAGGTACCTTGTTGGTTGCTTTGGAAAAGAAAAAATTCCGGAAATACCAAACAGTTCCGAGGCTAAACAACCAGAACACAGTCATCATCTCATGAATATCCCATGTCGTTTATGTGGAGCTGGACTTACGCTACAATTGTAAGTGCAATCTTTTTCAGAACATTGTTTTTTGTCATTACTCGTACTCCAACATTTTATATTACCCGATCTCTATTTCTCCGGGAGGATAACGTATTGCTCTGGAAGGAGTAATTCAGTCATTGTCCATCGTATAAATTCCTTGCTCAACTCATTCATGATATGTTCATTTATCCGTGTCCATCTCGTGTTCTGGTCTTCAAGTGAATCTGCCCGTGTGATATGTGGTGATACAATACTACATTTCTTCCCTCTTCTTCAGCCTCCTCTCTAGATTTACGTTTCACTCACAAGCATTATACGCTTCCCGAGTGAGTTTAAGTGTCCATAAGTATTCTCGGGTGACGTGATGAGAATCTAATGGAATTTAGCTCTAGCCCACCCGATCCTCTCTACTGCAGCATGAGTGAGATTCCTTGTGATTTATGTTTTTGATCATCCATTTCCGTCCCACGTGAGACATTCACACTATCGCTTTCGCTTCCTCTCCCTCGTGCATTTCCAAACACATTTTATGTTTACACAATGGAGAGGTGCGAGGATTCCATGCAAATAGCGGATGTTTTGCATGTACCTTTCAAAGGTTTTTAGAGACTTGGCAGTGGTAGTGGTGATTCTGATGCAGGAGAAAGAAATAAGGAAACGAGTAGAAATAGAGATCAGAGTACTTTTGACATTAGCACAGACGACAAACTACATTATGCAATACTGTCTTTTTTCTCCTGGAAAGGAGGTAGAGCCTCGCAGCAGTGTTAACCCCCAGACAACAAAATGAGAAAAACGGAGACAAAGGCGAGTTGAGTATAGAATGTCGCATGAGAATAGGGAGAATTCTTTTTGTTATTGGAAGTAGCACATAGCATAATATTGGAGTAGCTTTCCACAACGCAACCAACTCAAGTACATTATTATATAAGGCTTAAATAAGTATCTTTCGTGCTTAAGTATCGTCGTGCTAGTTCATCGTTAAGTTAGCCTTATGCGTATGTTTCATTTCTCAAGAACAATCATGCTATACTACGATCCAACCCCTTTCTCAACTGGGTGTTTTCATGACAGTCTTCCCATTTTTCCGTTGTCTCTGTTTCTTAACCATTTTATGTCCTTTTTGCGATACGGAATACTACTTTTTGTTTTTAGGATATTTTCTTCTAAACTTTTATCCTATATGTTTTACCATATCATAAAACAAAAGTAGTGTGCCCTTTTAGTATTCTCTATGCGAATTCCTGTGCCCTGTAGTTAAAGTTTAAGGTATGAATGGTATGATTGCTTTAGATGCATGTATACAGTAAATTACATAGGTACATGATTTGAAATATATATACATATATATGTTTACACCAAAATACTTTCCGTGTTTTTATCCGCTAAGAACTTGCTGTACTCCATTTGCTATGAACATCGCTTCTACCGAGAATTTCAATCTGGATACATTTTTCCCATGTGAGGAGAACCGCTTAAGAAATACCGTCCATTTGTCTTGCTTTTCAGTATAGGATCTAGCTAGATGGAATGGAATAAGGGACTTTGTAAAGGGCAACAAAAATGCTTTAACGCTGAACTAAAGTAGTGATGATATCCGGAGAGGAGTTCTTTTGCATAATTTATTCATCCACTTCGGATTAAAAAATAGTAAAATATTTTCTATATGTGCACATCCCACTCCATGTGAGCAATGCTATATGCTCTCATCATTTATTCACGAGGCACATGCATATAATGAGTATACAAAACAAAATAGGACTGTTTCGTTTAAAATCCTTCAGTGACAAAAGATTTACTTTTATGAGACGTAGGAGCGGCAAGCCAGATGTAATAACATGACATTTTCCTCTTCATGGACAATACAAACATTCTTCAAAATGGAAAATATCCATATGTCATCTGTCTCAAGTCAATTCAGAACGACCCGATCCTCTCCTAAAATACCTCTTGTATAAATAATGGTATAAATTTATAATGAAACTGATGTATTTTACAGTAATAGGATTGCGTTCCTATATTCCCCATAGTTGCATGAAATAAGTTTGTCTGCATGAAAATGTGTCTTGTTCACAACAACCAGCCTTGCAATTCTTTTATTGAACTGGGAGGAACCACTAAATTTGGCAATTAATTAACTTTCGAGGAATTTCATTAAATACCATTGTAAATTCATTAGTTGTAGATGCTTCGTGAAAAGCCTAAATCAATTTACGAAAATCCATTTATCCATGTTTTGTGTTTGCTCCGTTTTGCTAGCATCTTTGTTATAGTAAACAGTCCTCCAAGTTTTCAAAAGGCACTTTGTAAAGAAAGTCTTGTTGAGTAAGATGGACAACCTCTCTTAGGTATATTTTACTCTCTCATTCTCTCTTATAATCGGCTAGTGTGCTTATTTTGTAGAGTACTTAAAAGTGATAACACAAAGCCACAAGCAGGTGCAGTCACTTTACGGTGTGTGGTGTAGTGTGGTGTGAGAGCATGCTTTTGAACGTTAATAAGCACGTCAGCACGGTGAGTTAATTGAGTTTATAGTGTTTGCTATTCCTTAGATTATAATGAAAGATACAGTTTGCTTTGCAAGCATAAATATAAATATAAACATCCAGAAGCAGAAAATTTGGGCGAAACGAGACCCCATACATTTTTGTTAGGGAGGTGCACAACCGTTTCGTCATGGGTTGAAGATTGTTTGTTTTATGTCCGCGTTCATGAATAAATACTGACGTGAGTTATATGATTCATTGTCCAAACCAATTAAGATATCAACCGTGAAAGTATAATTATATTCTCAACGAGATAAAACAAGCTTTCTGTTGTGAATACATGGAGGAATGCTGGCATTTGAGCATTTTAAACGCTGTCAAAGTATTGGTTCGATGGAACGTACTTCGCAGCGTGAAATTGTATTGTATAGATAATCCAAATACTTGAAACGCAAAGTATTAGGAAAAGAAAGCGAAACTTTTGCTCGTAGCTTGACAGCAAACAATAAATTCAGGCAATATGAAAGCTTATGTCGCGAACTTACAATTTAAGAACGACGGACTTTCTCCGCTCTTCTGGGAACCCAAGTTAATACAGTCGGGTGTTACAATAACTGAATTTCAGCATATTTCACACTTTCATTGTATAAACCGTATACAGGATGCAAGTTGTCTCCATGAAATTATTAGCGTCCCCATGTTTTAAAGCATTTTCTCCAGGAAGCTCATCATAATAATCTTACTAGCCTACCAACTTTCCCCAGTCTTGTTTCGTCCTCCTGTGACTAAGCAAGAATGAAATCAACTGCTAACCTTGTTATTTCCCAGCTTTTGTCACTAACAAACTATCCAGAGTAAAGTTGAGTGGATGGAGTGACACAAAGAAATATTACACGCGAGTAAAGAGATTTCATTTGCTGATGTAATATAACAGTTGATGCGCGACGAATGAGACCCAATTCTTTCTTGATATAGGCTTAAATAGCACAATACGTTTCACTTTCTGATAGCAGCTGAAGACAAGCGAGGGAAAAGGAGCAACGGAAGCAATTTATTAGCCACATCCCATTCTAGTTTACTTAATTAAATGATGCTACATAGCTCTCCTTTTGTCCAAGGTGCTTTTCTCATAATCGTAAGTATAGACTGAATTGTAGCATAGACAGTGTTACGTAACAAAATACAGGAGTGTTTTGTTTTCGCTCATATTTCCTAAATGTACTAATCAAACAACCGATCTGCTTCCTGTTCTTTTCTGATACTTTACTCCAAGAATCTTTCTTCGTGTTTTTCATATGGAAAATGGAAATCATTTACAAAATATAGCTTACCTCAGATGGGGACATCACATATTATACCAATTTATTTCGTAACCTTCACTTTATCAGAGGTTATTGTATATAATGAAGTGATAAGATGCTATTATAATACTTACTACAGGAAAGCATTAGCCTAGTTTGAACGAATCTTCTTGGAAAGCAATTTTATTCCTACTTTCTCCATGAAAGCCACTCATTACTTCCCCTTAGAGCAATCAACACTCAAGTACTCTCCCACCAACAATTATCTCAGTACATTCAGCCATAAATGAGTGTACTCCTCCCCTATCCCTGCAGTGCGGAGGCTCGGAACGTTATCTCCGAAAACTATAACATTCCTTATTTAACTTGGCAGGATTTATTCTCAAAAGGTACTCTCATAAGTTTAGCTGTTTAGTAAATATCCGTATCTGTATCTAGTATCTATCAACTTTTTGTGAGAGCGTGGTGTACTACGCATCTAATAAATGTCACTTAAATAAACTATGCAATCAATCAATCAATCAATACACCAAAAAACGGAAAATTAGTAAGCCAGCTTAATAAATAAATGAAATGTATTTTTTCGGCTAAAAAGTACTTAAGTCAAAAACAACTCAGCAGCATCAGCCTACTCGAGTAATCTATGGCATTGACAACAAAGGCTTGAAAATGAATAGCACACGCTTACACGCGAGAAAAACTAGTCAATATACGTATTACTTAACCTGTCTATGAAAAAAGTAAAGTTCAAATGCATTTGTGTGGGTGGAATCGACTTGTACAGTATAACATAAAGTACTCCCTTTTGCTTTTGTAAAATTACATTGTTCCCTCACCCTCACCCGTGCTGGTACTCCTAATAATGTTCCTGTTTTCAACACAAAGATCTGGTTTGCTGTCGTCTGTAGATGATGTTGTGAATTGGTAATTGTGTTAATGACGATTGTGCAATTCTGATTAAAATTCAAACAAACTTGTACACTATATTAAGGGATATGATAAGTAATGGGTCGGTTGCTATATTGTACTATTCACTTTCGCCAAGTTTAAACATGTATTTTTATCGATCGATGTGTTTATACACCATTCAAGTGGAATACCGGTGTAATACTAACCAAAATAGGAAAATACGGCAGTTGAAGTTTATCAATACTAATGACCAATTCAATTATTATATCTATAAATTTTCTGAATCCGGTAGCGCGTGTTGCATATATATATATATATACATTTTTATTATTACTAATGTAAATATTTCAGTGCAAAGTACCACCCGATCGTCTCGATAACGAAATTCCCGTTGGATTTGGTGTTTCAAGTGCTGTTTTAGATTTCCTCCAACTAGGAACTCAGACAAAACTTCACATTTTCTATTCTACTCTGCCTGGATACTCTAGTAAAAGTAAATTATTTTGTATCTCTACAGCTAATCACCGAACATAAACCAGACCACATACTTACAATTATGTAGTCCCCCTGGGTAATCTAGACTTTCATTTACACCCGAATGATATATAATAAACACTTCTATGACAAAAATCCTGGCCACTGTCTCGTGATAATGAGACGTGAACATGGACGGATACTTAGAATATTCACTCTATACCCCATATTTTATTTCTCCTTCCCCACATGCATTAGTGAAATCTTTCACTAACCGAAAATCCACAGAATTTTTACAGAAAATCGGAAGTTGATTTTCCCTCAAAGCATACTTTACCCAAGGCAATGTACATAGTCCATTATTTAAGTTGCTGGAACATGCATAACTTAATACATTTCTCTATTCATTCCATCCAATTTTCATGGATTTTCGTGAACTCACGTCATCATCATCTACCACCTACCTAATCTACTCTCGTCTATACAGTTTTCGCATACGTACTTCCTTCCTATTCGTGTGGATATCCAAAAACTGGAAAAGTGACTATCTAATAGATAGTATTCATGCATGGGATTTTTATGTTTTTTTTACATAATACTCACTGTTATCACAAGGAAAATTTTGCATACATAAATGTAGTTATATCCGTTGAAGTAACAATGCCAAACAAATGTATGTGAAAGGTGAGTAGTGGAACAGACACGCCAACAAGCATTTTACAACGCCATAACTTTCAATGAATATTCTATTACACACATTATTTCTTTACAGTCTGATATCTATTTCCCTTCCATAAAATTACTCAACGAACATATCATCTGACGGGTAGTTCTCTCCAAAGGGAGGGTTTTTTCTCTTCGACTTTGTACAAGTAATGCTGCGACTGCGAGTCATTTTGAAGAAAAAACATGGGTGTAGAGAATCCATTTTTCATGCTTTAAATAATAATTTGATCCATTTCAATTTGCTTCAACCCGCAATTTGGCTATTTTTTCTCAAAAACATATCCCTAATAGTAGCAACTATCAAGTAGACAATCTAAACTGTCGAAATGTATTATGCGTAGTCGTGTCAATAAGAACCGACATTTTTATGCATGCAGTATCGGCCATAGCAGAACTGCATCAATTTCCATTCGTGTAGCAGTATGACACACTGAAGGAGTTTCTGTGCTGGATTCAGCTCTTGAAAGGGAATAAATGGAGCTGTTTACAATGTTATATTTTTGCATGTGCCTGTTAAACTCTTGGAAAATTTATAGCAAGATACATGACCCGAAAAATTCACCTAAATTGGGAGGAATGCGTGTTTCATGTTGAATTTTTTTCTTAAACTCTACATACATTCACATAATAATACATTATAGTAACAACCAGCATATAATCATTGAAGTACAGTTTCTGATTAATTCTAGTGCCAGACGTGCTAGTAGTAACCAGTAGCAGTGTGCAATAATGGAATATATGTTTGGACAGCTAATGATACTACCACAATGTAAGTTTTTCTTCATAATACTAATACGAAAGACCTTAAAGTTATAAGCCTACTGGGTGGTGTGGTATAGTAATACTGAATTGTCTGCATGGATATAAAGTTGAAAGCGATTACCGAGGAACC
>JAHZNA010001155.1:11202-22714 GCA_027743935.1 Sinodicranocentrus sp. ZH6
CAGAAGAGAACACTTTTTCTTGTTCCAAAAATGCGCATTCGTCGGAATGCCTCACATCAGGCAATAACTGTCATTTGATCTTATATCAAAAGAAAATTAGTATATTGAGTTTCAGAAAAGAAAATGTAATTTTTTCCTCGAGAAACCCGAGAATGTTCGCTATTTCGAAAAACTAGCGATGGAAAGACTACATGTTATAGTGTACTTAGAAAAGTATGGCGATTTGAGAAAATGAATTTCCTGTTTTATCATAAGCCATAACTGTATGGTATTGCTAGTTACGCCATGATGCAGAATGCCATTAAAATTGAGTATACCCTCATAACAATCTTATACAACAATAAGGTGCCGGATATTTGCATTGTCCTATCATATTTCATTCATTGTAATTTCTCACTATACTAAAAAGGATTATTGAAATTATTGTTGATTCAACTGCGCATCTCATCATCAGTGTTTGGCAAATTCACAAGTAACACATAATGTATTTAGTTTCATGTATAGCCATATTTCAAATCGGGTTATATATGATATATAGTTATCGTATCCTGTAACATTTTCCATCCTCATTCTCCAATGGAGTAACAGTAATAAAGCAGTCTGAGAAAAGGAGAAAACAGGCTTCTCAATTTTCACAAAAGAAATATCCCCTTTTCTTCACACGACAGATCATTTTACTTCATTTCGTCTATGAAGTCAAAAACAAGAAAACTTCTCAACTAGCATTCCACACGAAATGCAGCTTCTCTTTCTAACTCACAGAAAATCTGTGTAGTGAACTGTGCAAGATGTGGATGTTATATATGTGTGAGTGAGAAGCTCAATATTATTGACTTCATGTTGTTGTAAAGCACACCACACACGAAGACAGAACAGAGTTCCCTAGTCAGCTCAGCGTAGTACGTTCATTCATAAGATCATCACATCCACAAATTTTATACACAACAGACATACACAAACGAATAGGACAAATATGGTATACTTTTTCTGTATAATTAGTAAATATACTCACAACTCACAAGTAAAAATATGTCGAATGAAGGTACAAAAAGTCTTGTGTATTTTTATGTAAATTATTCTTGTGTGCTGCTCATTGCCTGATGTATGAATATACATTTAATTTACTTTTTTCCCATTTGTAGGAACCAAATGTTGAATGTTGGATTGTGTATCAGATGGGGCACATTTTATCTTTTGTCATTGTAGAGAGATCCTGAGGATTTAAAGAGGAAGGGCTGGTGCAATTAAAGCGAGAACCAGGTGAGGAAAGAAGGATAAGATTCTTAATTAGTAGAAATATGTGTCTTTAATATGAATGATATAGTTTGTGGTATCATTCATCAAATGTGAACATGTTTTTATTTACGATAGACAATAGACAATAGAACTCAAAAGAAGGAATTTTTTTTAAACTTTTACTGTTGACTGTTTGGGGTCAGTTGTTTATTTACCCACTATAGATAGCAGATATTTACGTGCGCCCAATTAGAAATTATGAATTATTTACGTGAAAAATCTAACGTACATTGTATGTGACTAAAACTAGGATAACCGGTATACTCGTATACTGTCAACTGTATTTAGTTTGTAAAGTGTACAAGTAATGTGGAAAAGGAATTTGAATGTTGATGGATTGTGTTCATTTGTTTGCTAATTTGCATTTTTTTAAGTTAAGCAGTACACTGACACAGCCGACCTTACTAATTTGTTCGTTTACTTTTTTATGAACCGAGAGGACACACAAGTTTTTAATTTGTATTATTAGCATAATATACAAAATCGATTCATCCATTTATTTATTTTTAGCAAACCTGATGAATTGACAACTTTATCGTGTAAAACAACTTTCAACTTTTTGAGTACTTTGACCAGTGACGAGAATAAACGTCTATGATTATGTATTTATTTCTGTTGTCTGTGAACGAACATATCCAGTAAAAATGGTCATGAATGAGATATTACATTCAACGTCTAGCCCTAATTCATTTAGATAACAGTCAGCAGTTTGGTATTCACAGAGAGGAAGAGTATCAATTTTGAGCTAAAAAGTGTTGTACATGTGAGATGTTTAGTAATCTGGAAATAATTAATTACAGACACACCGCGAAACCATTTGGGCGTAACAAAAATGTAAACGTGAAACAATTTCATCCTCAAGCTAATCCATCGTTAAGGAGGCGCTCATGTTCGTCAGATGTAACAGAACAGAGTTTGAAGAAAAAGAGAAGATCCGCTACTGGAAATCGACATAAAATCATGTCGGGGTTAGTTAACTTCACGTTAATTTCTCTGATTTTGTTGGAATTTTCATTATACTCACCGAAAACTTACTTTTATTTGTTCATAGGGAGCTTCAAATTGTATTCATTTATGATACTCTAAGTGTCCGAAAGGAAGAGGATGACCCGAGAGATGCTATTTTATATTTTCATCCAGATTGTATTCCAGAAGAACGGAGAATAGCTATTTGTGGTCAGCTGATGGGTATCACTCACTTTCTAGTGGATACTTTTTCAGCACCAAAAATATTAACTCTGGACAATGGCAAGTTTGCCATGAGAAAATTTGGGAGACAGTATATTTTGGTAAGATAAACGATCGACTTTACTTAAACAGGATACCACCATTGAGTTGTAGTGTAATTTTAAAAAATCACTTAAATTTAACTATTTCGTAGGCCCTTGGGTGCAGCAGTGTTACTCCTGATTGGCTACTGGAAAAACAAGCAGATATTTTATACAACCTAACGATATTCTTTCACCAGGATATAAAGAGTATATTAAATAGTGTTAATGGAGATCGACTGGTATTATCGTCAAGACTTTCATTAATCATGGACCATTATATTCCTATTTCCCAACATCACGGTGACTTGTTTGCACTAACGTTTGGAATACTTCCGATTTTAAATCTCCCAAAAGTAAGAGGTTTTGAAATTTCATAATTTTAAAATTATTGTTCTCACCGCCGGCCAAAAAGGTTAATTATTGTTGGCATTATTATTGATTGTTATAGAGTGCCAGTAACATATCCCTCAGTGCTGCTGTAGTTTTACAATCGTGTCTGATGAAGAATGGGGTTCTTGGAGGAATCGTCATGTATCAGAACAAGTGCGTTTCCTAATTTTCAGAATTTTAGTGTTTATAAATTTATTATTGTTTATTATAGTCAGTTCAGTTAGTAGCTTTAATTTTTGTTTTTAGGGTTCTTGGGGTTGAATTAGCTCAGGAGCTGGCTCAGAAATTAGCATTTATTCAGCCTTACCAACTTCCAGTAAGAGATTTGTTAGAATTCTTTGATAACGACGGCTTTGCCAATGGTAATGAAAGATTAATTCTATCTAATATCGTAATAATTTTTTACAGCCAGCGGAACCTGTAAGACTGCAATTTACTTGCCCACCCGGTGTACAAATTTTTACAGTTTATGTCAGTGAAGAGGAGTTGGACAAATTACGGAAACATTGTGCCACTTTTCAGCATCCTTCACATCACGAACCTAAAATAGCTAACATTAAGGTATAGTTTTCAGTAAAACAATTCGGAATTAGCTGACCTTGATTAATTTAAAATTGAAAAGTGAATTATTTTTGTGTCCGATTCGAATAGGAAAACAATCATAAAGGAAAGATTGACCCGATTCGGGAAGAAGATCCGTCAGACTTAAGTTCAAGTTTAGGCTTTTCTGAACCATCTTCTAAAGAACTATCTGAAGATATCGCCGAGCTTGAAGGAAGCATCGACACTGGAAAAGGTGTTTCCTCCTCTGAAAAGGATCCTCCACCTAATCAATTATTACCTGGTCCACCAGATTCAAACCTAAAATTTGAAGAATTTTTGAAGGCTAGCAGCAACAAAGGAAAATCTGGAGGGGAGACGATACCCAATAAAACAACGAAATCTCCACCTATAAACAAAAAAGTCGGCGGTAAAGAAACTCTCTTGGTAGCTGTGCCACCTCCATGTATTCACATGAATGGATGTGGACCAAACTCGTTGAAATCGTCAAGAGTTTTCAAAAGCTTGGAGAACCTGTGCGCATCCGATGACAGTACTACTGTAAGCGATAGTTTAAAAAACTCTTCTTGTTGACATATGTTCAGTCTTGCTTCACAGTTTTGTTTCATTGATAACTTAGGATAAGCCGGCACTACCTCCCGGCAACTTGTTTTGTGCTAGTCTCACTGATCCCTACTTCCCTTTTGTACGCTGTGATGGTAAAAGTATATCGAAAGCCCTACTTGATGTATACGCTGGAGCAGACGAGTCCAACAAATACAACGAAGAAGATAAAGAGAACGAGACTGAAGTTGAATCTATCCAGCCGGAGAAACCTGAAACTAATAAAACTATTTTAAACCCCCTACCATCTAAACCATTAACATTATCGCTCCCTAACGGCTCTCTTAGTCCGACCGTGGACTCTTGCAAGTTAAACGACTCGAATTCTACCGAAAATACTTATAATATGCCAAACAATCAAGAAGAAATTGCTGAACATTTAACTTCGACACCTTCCTCAGGTAAGAGCTCAGCAAATTACTCCAGTATGCTTTAATCAGATTATAAATTATTTTACTAACTTGAGCTTTCATCCTCTTTAGCAGCACCTCGTAGACCTATGGATTTACCTTTAAATAATAAAAAATACTCTAGAAAAAAATCCAAGCGGAGATGGTCCACCTTCGAAGACATGATGTCCCCTGTGGTCGACACGCCATCTCGAGTTTCCGAAAGTTTTCCTGCAGTTCTCCCTAACATAAATGAAAAGTAGGTCAAACCCTCATTTATTTTTCAACTGTTCATCTTCTTCGTTCTCATAATCTCATTTTATTCCCTTCCAGCTGGAAAAATTCGGCCACTGAGGCTGTCGCCCCCACAAGCAACCCTTCTCACCAAGACCTCTACTCGTCTTTCCGGAAGCTCTCTAGTCAAGACGAATTACAGAATACTAGCAGTAGTCAGACCTCTTCCGCTGACTATTCTCACACAGACAATACTACAAAGTCCAATGGCGCCATGATAAACATTAAAAATATCATTCTTCTAAACCAAACTCCGTCCATGACTGGGAAAATTTCTTCCAGAGAAAAATCCTCCACCGACTTTGGCTCAATTTCCTCAAATTCTCTGCCGACGTCCCTCCTCCCCGGGAATAAATCTGGGAGTAAAAGTCACCCCGATGGCGACCACTCGGCGAAACCTTCTCATCACTTAAAGTCAACCAAAGTGGTTGGGCAAAGGGGAAGCAGCATGAATACGAAAAATCATGTAAAGTCTTCCCTTTTTATTTATAGCCTTGGCAGCATGCGGCTCCTCCTTTTGTTGGAGAAGGAGAAATGCACAGATCACGAGCTGATACAGACCCTGGTAATATATCACTGTCGGTTTTACTCCATATCGATATCATCTTACCAAATATCCGATAAAAGATGCAACGAAATGAGATTGTGTGTGTGCTCAATAAAAATCCCCATTTTCTTTTTTTTTCTCCACTTCCACCTCATCCTTCTCCTCTCAGTGGGAATATGGGTCATCCAGTTTGTCCGAGATGGAAACTGCAATATCGAATGTGGAAGAGCAGACAATGTCAACAACAGCGAGTCAGCATGATCACTACTGCTACCTCCATTATGAATCCGTATGGCGAAGTCTGGCTCACGGTGGGAGAAATCATTCCATGGACTTTGATGTAGTGCAACAGATGCATCAAGACTTTAATGTATACCCAAACATCAGCGAGCTCATTATTCGGTGAGTTATTGATGAAAAAGGAATCAATATGGGTCTGAGAGAAAGAACCTCTTATTGAAAACTCATCTCATATAACATCCTATTTTTTCGTGGAAATTCATTACTTTTATTTTTTCTCCAGGGGGGAGGATCATGTCGTCTATGGGTATCAGTGTGTCGGCTCTGAAGTATTTTACCAGCAGAGTGCTGGACTCCAGCCAGGCTTGCCAATGCCTTCAGATCTCATGGGGAAGGTTCCTTTCAAAGCGAAAAGAAGACTAGAAAGAGATCATAATATTTTACTCCTTTGATTTCTCCTTTTTCTCTCTGTTCGCTTGTATCCAGTAACTCTCATTCCATTCTTTCTTTCTTTCTTTCAAAAAAGGAGAGTAGAAATGTAATTTCGGGTGAAATTCAAGCATCCCGTTTTATTTTTATGGCTTTAACTGTACATTATTTTATTTTATTTCTAAGCTTTTACTTAATGTGATAGTAGTTGTAATTCGTGAAAGGTAATTTCGCAATTTTAGCTTGACTAACGTGACTTAATTTTAGAACTTAAAAGAATTAAAATGCCTACGAAAACTCATGCCAATTTGTTGTTCGTATTGTTTTTCGCAAAGAGCAAAAATAATTACATGGAACACAATTATTTAAGAGACTCGCGGAACGCGAAAAAAGTTAATGTTTACAGCTTCGAAGTCAATTTTTGCATAATAAAACGTGTAGCAACTGCTATGTTACAGGATGCCATTGAATAAAAAAGTGATTTAGACAAAATCAACTTGATTTATGGGGTATTAAAGCCGCTCTGGAAATAAACATTGATAAGGCATAAATAGACCTCTAGATAAGCTATTTTTCATGTATTTTCCATTAATATAGAATGTACAAACCTGTCCATCAATCTTTTCCACGTCTTTATCTCTCCCTGTCCAAAAGTTGACTGATCCGATGGGTTTATGTGAACTCTGCAGAATTACTCTAGAATATTCTTATCTCTAACTGTGGTCGTGGAAGGAGCACTTTCATAGATTGGAAATGTCTAGATGAGACAAGCCTACAAAAATACATATGTACACTTGTTACCTCTTTCTCTTCTACACAAGTAGCACAGACAAGCTAGAAAATTCTACTTTTTTTACATCCACGCGACCAAAATGCTAAAGCGGATGTGAAAACTGGGCCTTTGGCAGTAATGCGATTTTCTTCATTATTTGTGAACCCCTTTCCCCTCCTCAGTGATGGTAATAAGGGGAAAGCGGAATGAGTTGTGTAACGGCTTTCCACTCTGACACTAATGGCAGTCATTCCCAATCTAATATTACATGGTCAACTTTGATAATACCGGAGCTGCTGTTTTTTCCCCGGAAAGTCATTTTGATAGGGAAAACCTCTCCTCTCCACTTCTGCCTAATATGAGGTGAGCATCCTCCAGTAATTCTTTTTTCCTCATGTCTCCTTAAAATTATATGAGATGTACCCACATACCATTATAATTTCCCTTGTCTGGAATTCTCAGAAAGGTAAAGCCGTCGACAATTTTCACAGAGAGGATCATGTCTACGTCGAAATATGTCAGTATTTTGGACACCTCACTTTGTTCCAGGAAAATAGTGTATTTTCCTTTGTTTTATAGAATTCCATCCCTCCCTTCAAAAGCCAGAGAATAAACCTTCAATTCTGAATAGTTGGCTGAGCTGGAGAGAAAAAGTGTTATGACGGTGGGGGAGCGGAATATAGATGGATGGGAAATGAAAGGTGTCGCTCGCCTTTTCATCATGAATTATTATTATAGACAAGTTGTAAAGCAAGTGCCACCTCACACTTTTCCTCCACCTTGGATAAAGGATGATCCTGTAACCATCATATATTGAGATTTGTACCCAAAACCCTCCACGTTTCCTATGGGTGGGTGTTCTCCAGCCGGAAACATTCTGCATGTAGTAGTCTCTCCTCATCGCCTTCCCAAAATGTATTCCATTCTGGAGGAAAAGGGAAATTGCAATGGAGTTATAGAACACAAGCATTAGCTTCTCTGTTGTTGGTAAAAAGGAGGAAACGGGGAGATTGAATTGAGTTCTGGAATGTGAATTCACTTTTCCTGGTTTTCCTGGAAATTTTGAGGGAGAAAGAAAAGGTGAACAGAGGTGTAAAACCATAACGCCCGGCACGTGTCTATTTTTAAAGGTTTTCCTCGAGAAAGGCAACCGACTTTTGATGTATTATCCTCCATTCCCATCATTCCATGACCTTACATCCTTCCCCAAGACAGGAACGGTGGAGAAGCATGCATGTCCAGTTTTATTGCAGGAACGTGGGATGCTTTTTCCTTTTCCCTACCTTTCAAAAAAGGTGGAGAGAATGAGAGCAAAATGGAGGAATATTTTATGCAAGTATTACACCATCACCTTCCTCCATTTCCCACAAGCGCATATGGTGAATTTCTCTAAAAGAGTGCAGTTCATGCAATCCAATCATTTCCATATGGTTTCCTCTGCCCAGCAAGGAAAAGGTGCTAGTGTATGGGATGTTTTGTCTGGAAAAATAAACTTTCAATTCTAGAGAGAATTTATGCACGAGCCATAATGCTCGCTAAGACCCTTCCAGAATAAATATTGTGAAGATAAGGAATAAAAAAATACTGCTCTAATATCGTAGGGAATATTTGGAGGGAAGGATATTTCAATGGCTAATTTACTCCAATAAATAAGTATAATGGGAGTAAAGGGTTGTTCCCCTTAATAAAACAAACTCTCAAGAAGACATGGAGGGAGTGGAGGGATGTTGAATAAATCATCTTCTCTCTGTCACGTTTTATCGCGGTTGTGTGCCCTCCTCGCAAAAAAGCACTTTAGGGGAAACAGCTCGAGATTCATTGGGAGCATCCCTTCACCATCAAAAACTGATTGGGAGACAACAGATGCTTCAAGAATAGCAGATGCTCTTGTAAAAGAGATCCCTTCTCTGGAGAAAAATACTCGAGTATAACACCAATTGATTTTTTTATCCAGAGGGAAATAATAATTCGTCCAAAGTTGCGAAAAAACTTACTCCTGTGCTCCTTTTTTATCTTCCAAAAGTCCAGATGACAAAAATGATGGAAACGATTTTTTTCTTCTGGAAATGTAATGAGAAAAAAGATCCCGTTATAGTGATTACTTTCTCTAGGAATTATCTACAATGAAAAGCAAGCACAAAGTATTATCCTTTTTGAGAAGGAACCGCTCCAAGTCACAAAGTGAAAGGGAGATTTGTATTTGGTGACTGGAGAAAACTCCTTCCGTGTGGGTAGCAAAGGAAATAAAAAAAAATGGACAAGAGGAGAAAACAGACAAGGAGGTTTGAAGTGAAAGCGAAAGAAAATAGAATTTTGTCTGCTCCTTTTTCTCCAGGATAAAATATACACCTATCCATTTTAGCCTTTCTTTTTCCAGACAAAACTCTCTCATCTTCTTTTCTATGTAAAAGAAAGCGTGCGGATAGATTTCTCGAGAGAAAGACAAAGATATCTGAAAGTCCAAAATCCACCATCTGTCCATCCCACCTCCATCCATCTCTTTCTAAAGGTTGAATGCCTGGAAGCTTGCTGGAGAGAGAAAAAAGCTTCTTTCCTATAGCTCTTTTTATGCTGGTTGCATAACAAGTAGAAAAGGAAGCCAATGTCTAAAGAGAATTCCTTAGAATGATCTTATTCCTGAGAAAAAATTGTAAAAGGCAGTCAGTCAAAAGAAAATGGTGAAGTTTTGGAGAATCAGAAGCAATTCACATTTACGCACATATCTATGTGGAGTATGCATTACAAAAAGTGAAGCATTCATCACATCTCCATTTTCTTGTCTAGTTATATTTACCTAAGTAATCCAAATAATATTGGTTTACAACGTCTGGAAAGTTTTCATAAGAAAGGCCCACAAATGACTTCTAAGAAAATTATTTTTAACCATATCAATTCTCGCTCCTTCAGTTTTTCACCCACCTACATAAAGTATTACCTTCGCGTGTGGTCCTACCTGCATTCGCGATAGTACCTATTTTCCTTTATGATTTCCCATATTTATGTTCATATCCCTTTTCCTCTCCCATCCACTATTTTGAGGACCACCCAAGTAAAAGCGCATTCCGCTTTATCATTTTCCTCTTGTCTGGACATGATTCTATGATAAGGTGAAAACTGTGTGAACTTTTGTCTCTCCATTCAATAATTTAGTCGGGATATCAGATGCAGGATGGTATGAAATGCACCCGGCAAAAATTTCTTCAGACTGAAATAGCTCTAGCTATAATATTCTACCGTAGAATTTCTACGGTACTTAAAGATAGATATATTTTTTCAGGAAAAAAATAGTAAATTGTAAATTCCCTGATGTTATATACCCATAAGATATTAGACAATGCTTCATCCTGTTACGTAATGTAATGCACCATACATTATTTCCTCTGCCCTCGCTCATCGATCCGTGCAATTCTCAATTGCTTTTTGTACAACTCTCCAGAATCCCTTTTTCATACTCTCCGACTCCTTTGCTCCATGAGAGAGAGAGAGAGAAAATGTTCCTGTTTTTTTCACAGAGGTTCCTTTTCTTCCACGTTATTTCCCATGTATAAACTCACACGTACTTTTCTGGAGAAGAAAAAAATGTAGCAAACGTGTAAAACGAAGAAAAAAGGTTTATCCTTTGAAAGCTGGAAAAAAGACAAGCTGAGAAAAGGTAGTTACCTTTTTCGGGATTCTCCAGTAGCCAGTTTGAACTATAGAAAAAGACTGTGAAGTCTACAAAAAGATACATTTTTAGAGGCGCTAACTTTTATACTGGAATTTGACTAAACCTTTTTACCTCCAGGAGAAAAAATGTATTTTTTTTCTTTCCGAGAATTTTTTTCTTGCTGGCTCCATTCCCACTTTTTCCCACTTTTCATTTTGACTTTTTTTCTCTTAAGAAAAAGTCAGCTTGAATCTTGCTCTCTCGTCCTCTTCCAGTTTATTCCTGGACAAATGCATTTTTTGTTTCGAGCTCCTCCACTAAATGCAACTCTCTTGATGGCCGTATCTGGATGAAAGAGTGGAAAGTAAGGAGGATAATATGCAAACGGACTTTTCCCATGTCTGTATGATCCATGAATGAATAATACGCTGGAGTAGAAGAGAGCGAATGAGAGAAGTGGAGAAAAAAATTATTATAGAGATGAAATGAGAAGTTTTCTACAATGTCTGCACCGTTTTGTCTACAAGTTCTCATCCAGATTCGTGAAGATACGTGTGTGTGGCCATTTCCAGGATTTGAGAATGGTAAATCCGGATTGTGAAAATGTTATCCAGTGTGCATCATAATGAGAGAAGGAATTGTAGAGGAGAAAAGATTCTTGAGCAAAATGCTCTTTCTCATTTCTCCAGTTTTCTCTCAAGAGGAGAAGAAGCAGACGGAACAAGAAAGGTGGATTAAGATGTCTTCTCAAGAGAAAAAACTTTTTCCTTAAACATTTGTAAAGATTGAGGAAAAGCTTGAGCATGTTCCTCTCCACGGATGGATTCACTCCCTCCAATTCCTCCAACTGATGATTATGTTGATGTTGATGAGAGGAAGGAGGAGATGCGAGGATGATGATGATGAGGTGTCTATCTTCTTTATGGATTATAGAAAATCCACTCTAGTAGTATTCACTGGAAAAACATGAAATCAACTTGATAAAATATTCTCCCCCTGTCAATGGCACTCCTACATGGAAAGAAAATAGGGACAGGATATGAGCTCTACATTGGGTGTATCTTCTCGAGGAAA
>JAHZNA010001156.1:0-31842 GCA_027743935.1 Sinodicranocentrus sp. ZH6
GTTCTAGGTTCTTCACCAAGTTTGTCATATTTTACTGCCTAAGGGTGCTAATTCGTGATTGTACAACACAATTAATACTTGAAAACTAGGTAAACGCTATTTTGTCATTTGTCGACAGACAACAGTCGCCCCTTCCATGTTCAAGCTGAGTTATAACTTTTAACTGGGTCACCCCTCAAATGAGAATGTCACAGACATAAAAAACTATACATCCACTCTTTCAAATCCAAAAAGTCAACTAAAACTAGTAAAACTACTACATTCGGTGAATGCAGCAGACTTCCACTACAGACTGACTACTATCAACTATTTTACAATTATTTATTTTCACGCGCAAAGCGATCTGATTCTGATTACCCTGAGTATTGCAGCAAGTCCAATAGTTTGAGAATTAAAATGATTTGACGAATATACATATAATCATTTTGTTACTGCTAAATCTTCTTCACATTCCTCGTTCACCATCCACATAATTGACATTCAATGCTCAATATTGATTAAGCTACTTTACTTCCTCAACTTATGCAACACTAATAATGACTAACTAATGTTTAATCCCCTGCTGACGAACAACGAAGTCACCTGTTCCTTTCCCAACAACTTTCCCTACATAATGGACTTCTAGCGTTGAACGCTAATTAACTTGGCATCGTCAGAATTTCCTTTTTTGGGCGCAACATGAGTCATGCTATGCTTCAATTCCAAATCCATAGAAGTAACCTTTTACAACAACTTTCCCTCCCAATCAAATTCATAGCATGCTTGATAATTGACAACATTGTCCAGAACCCACCTGCACCCTCCGACGTCCGACCCTTCCCCAATTAAACTACTGGACGCTTCACCGTCACACCTATCAAAAATTAAGATCTTACCTCCATAGTAATACGACCAACGGGTTGACCATCAGCGGTCATATCAAAGTATACACGGACAGGCATTTTGTTAGCTTTAGTTGCAAAGTGACGACAATCCGGTTGATTTCGAACAACGTTAGACAGTTGCTGTTGACCACGACAAAAAGCCGAAAGGACAAAAGGTCGAGTTGATGACTGAGCTACACTGTGACCACAAGTGGAAGAGACTGACTCAGCAAGACTAACTGCTTGTCTCAAAGCCGTGGTTGTGCCGGTTGCTGCCGCTACACCAAGGCTAGGCGAAGCAGCGGGGGCTAAAGTGTGCAAGCTATTGAATAGCACAGAGGATAGCCGAAGCATGGTTTTATCTAAAATTGAGAGCGAGATGCTTCAAGTAACGAACAAACTGTTCGGCGTCGTGGGCTGCTTTTGCGCTGACCAAATTTCTTTGATTGTTGGAAGTGTATGTATTGCTCCAAGCCTTTTTTTATATAATTATAGGGCTGTACGGAAAAAAAAGATAATAGAGATAGATATACATATATACATACATATCATGGGAAAAAGGGAAAATTTGTACGACGAGTGCGAGTAAGTAAAAAAGGTGTTTTAGGTATATGTATACCATCAACCTCAACTATACCCTACGTAAAGTATAAGCTTCTTTATCACCCCACTCACGAAACCACACTTGAGCAGAGCAAAATACTCCCGTAGTACGTCTGCACTTGCAATAGTAGAAGTTGTTTTAGAGCAAAAAAATACACACGTTACTCACAAATGATCCTGCTGGTCCCCGTCCCGGCCTGTTGACGACTGCGGCATGGGAACTTTCTGGAAAAGTACTAGAACATCCTCCTAAAAGCTTATGATTATGGATAGCTTTTTCGTCCATGTACTGTACCTCGCTCTTTTGGCTTCTTTATCCTGAAAATGTGAAGTTCACAATGCATTGTACTGTACATTCGCTATGCTGTTTAATATTGAGTTCTGACGAGATTGAGAAAGGAATGATCTGCATTTTTGCTGCTTGAGGAGCATTTTACTGTCGTCGTACTTAACGTGTACCTAGTACCTAGCAGCATCACCGTTGATTTTGTCCGTCGGAAGGAAAGTCGGAATGAGTGTATGAAGTATATTGCTAGTTATATGATATGACGACTCATTTGTTCGGCCAAGTCCATTTTACCGATAGTCATATGTATTTGTATCTTTTATGGTTTGCGATTTACGACACAACACAAACAAGTATTTGTACCTAAATAGTAAAATAGTTTTTTTCTGAGATCTTTAGATAGCATTTTATATTCAAGTTTAGTCCATATTTGCCTTTGGCTGTCAAGCATGATTTCCAGACACGAGTCAATATTTGGTTTACGACTTTTGACATGATAAATGCTACGGATAAAAACTGATTTCAATAATGATCCATCTATCGGTCGCAATCATGGGTGTATTATCGCCCGAAACTAAATCCCTGGTAGATGTTTAATTTGTGATTTGTCTTTTCGGACGACGTTGGCAGCACAGCACATGAGCTTCACTGTGACTGACCTGGCCATATTTGTGTTGAATGGCAATTTCTTTTATTACCATGTGCCAAGGACCTCCAAATGAAAATAGTGTGCGATGAAGCATTTTACAGACAGCAATCGACAGGCAGAGCAGAGTGCAAACGAAGGCAAATTCCAAATATTCAATACAATATGTGCTGAATTCATGATCCAAAATATAGAACAAGAAATGGTGTTCCCAGTCCCCACTCCCCTTGACTCTCCATCTCCACATTCTCCACCACCAATTCAATTCATCTTCCAATCTTCCCCAAACGGTTCATTCACCAGATCAGGTTGTTCCCTTATCCCATCCCAACATTCAATGATGTGTCGTTCCCCTCTCCCTCTATATTTTACAAATTCAAAATTGAAGTGAAACTTGCAATTAAATGATCTTAGGTGAGACAATTTCTGAGGAATTATTATGTGCAACCCGTCGAAAATCCATGCTACACTTTACTCTGGACCGAGAAAGAAAAACTATGAAAATGAGGCATAGCCAACAAAATTCCGTAAATGCGGTACTGGCCAGCCAGTGGGTAAGATTTTACAGAGGAATTCCTGGTTGGATATTTGTAAAATCCATCGGTATCAGCAGAAGCTGTACTGACGATGAGTAAAATGCTTTAATGAGCAACGTAATTGGTAAACGAAGTTTCATAAATTATAAATGTATCTTCCATTTCTGTAAACAACTGGGACTTGGGACACGAAATGAAAATCGATTGCAACAAACTCCGCTGGTCTCCAGATCGCTTTCGCTCTACAACTGGGAAATGTCGAAGCATGGAGGAATGATTGTAAAAAAATTATAAAAAACTCTGAAATTTATATCTTGTTGGAAGTCTGTTCTTGCGGATTTATTGTCTACAAATAATGTTAGAAACATTAAAAATTGGAACTGAAATAGTTAAATAATAAAAATAACGTCTCTCATCAAGTCACAAATGCGTCATTGCGGGTGGTGTTCGGTGTTGGTTACACACACACAATTTAATGTATAACCGACAAAATGAGAATTCCGGATCCATTTTCGAAATTGAAGCTGAGGAAATATGAAAACCTTAATAATTGTGGCAAGTTCCCTCTGCCCAATCAAAGTGGAGTGTTGGGAAAATAAGATAAGCAGCGTATAATATAAAACCAACGTAAGTATAAACAAACATCAACCTGACAATTATTGAAAATCCTTTAAAGTCATCATTAAGTAAAGTAAAATATGTGGTTCATGCATTAAATATAAGTCGTAGTCATTACTCCTTGATTGTATCCATAATTGATCTTTACGTGTCTCGCGCTAAATCTTGAAGAAGTATGTACAAGAACTGTTTAACACTATATTGCTCACATTCTACATTACCTGCCTGGACAATTACCTACGCATTTATAGATATATAGTATATAGTATACCAATTATAATATGTCAATATCCCCAACAAGTTATGTAGTTGTAATTGTAATACCACAAAATATCAGTCATTTTCCATAAATATGGTTAATTCCATTTGCGAATTAATGTATTTTTAGTATTTTCCATCATCATTCACAATCTACATAGCATGAAAAGTGAGCACAAACAATAACAGTAATAGATCATCTTGATTCAAGATTCAAAATATTCAAATGCATGAGTCGCCCACTGTTTCACTCGTCAACTCACCAATATGAGTTCTTAGCCATGTAAGTTCTGGAACACTTACCCTACCCTGGCCCAATCCTCTTGAATCAATTAACCTTTTAAATAAATACATACGAGTTAAAGTTTTGGGACCTACTTACAATTAGTATGACATTAAAGGGAAAATTGATGTCATGAGTCAAGAATTAGCAGGAAGTCCACGCCCAGTAAATGTGTAAAAGTGTTGTTGACCCAAATACAGAGACCGGAAGCGCAGCGCATAGAGATTACTATTATGTTTAAATATATGTATTAATGCTTTAAATAAAAAAGGAAAAACCTAATTCATAATATTGGTATTCTAATTCTAATTTCTAATCCTAATAATTGCATGTCATTGGTCGTACAGATTCTTTCAGGATACATACATATAAGCAAAAAAAACCCTCTTTAACTAATAAAGTATTTCTTTGCTACGACAAAATAAAACACTGCGTCAATTTTCTGAGGAATGCGCTACAAAGCACGATATTTTATATTGTATTTAAAGACATTTTCATTAGAATTAACTGACGTATTTTGTGGGATTAATTTTTGGGTTTAGAGGTTATTTCTATTTTTTTAATATTTTGTTTTCGTGAAGTATGAAATGTTTACAACAAAAAGGCAAAAAGTCATAGGTTAGATAAAGCAGTGTTATTTGCAAACAACCGAAAAATAACCCAGATTTATCCGCCTAAGTAGCCGTCTCAGCCACCGAAATATAAAACGAAAAAGGAATTCGTTTTTTAAAAACCTGGACAATATTACGCCAAAATGTTTCCAAATGCCAATCGCATCATTGGCATCTCGTTTTCAATCTAGGTGAACCATTTATTTTTGAATTGATCGTTAGGTCATGATAGTCATGAGTCATGAAGCCAATTATAAGTTGTTCTTCTTTCAACCATAGTGCGTTGGTATAATTATTAATTACTCTCATGAATGAGTTGGTGTAATGGGCTTTTAAAGTTCACTGTCACTATTTAATTCTTTATTTAATTTAACTTATTGTTGCACACTTTCAATAGGATTGGATGTAGATAACTTAATAAACTCGCTATATAGTAAATGCAATAGAAAAAAATTGTGTTCGCATGCTGATAATGAAAAGTCCATATTAAGTTGCGAGTGTTGCGACGCTATTTTTGTACCAAGAATATAAATATAATTTGAAATTTGAATTCTGTGGTAATTTCCATTTCCATCTGCATCCAAGCTCTTGTGAACCAAAAACATATTGTTCCTCTAATTTCGGAAATGTTTCAAATAACAAAAACATATTGTTTTGATCTTGGTCGGAATTCTTAGAATGTCGAATGTGAAGTTCAATTTGTAATCAATGTGACTCAGATTGACCTCCAGCAACCTGAGCACATCATGTGATGCGCAAAAGTTGCATAACAAACAGTAAAATAACGATCGATAAAAATATTCTCATTACATTCCATCCCCGCTCTTCTTGACTTATCTTAAGTAAGAAACACAACACGTCACACGAAGCATATCTGGTCAATGCCCACGAAATAAATCGTATGATTGGTGGATTATGGAGGAGTAGAGGAGAGGAGGACCATTTCCTAAATGGTGAAACTCATGAAAGCTAAATATAGGGTACGATTGATTGCTTATGAAGCAAAAAGATAACATTTTCCCTGGATTCATTTAATTGAATATCATGAAATCACCTTTTGTATGTACACTCATCAATTCATCATACAAGTAACACATGTTGTTTAATTAAGTAATTGCCATATAGTTATTTTATATATATATAGTACGAGTGAAATCAACGATACTCATTCACCACGCCACTCTTACCGAGTGCTCCGTTATCAGAGAAGATTTTTATCATGTAATATGTTGATATACATTCATCAATGTGTTATTTGTATTTGTAAGATTGCGATTGTAATTAATGAATCCAACCCGGCTTAGCAATAGAACTTATGGATAATGCATGGACGCCAATGGATGGTCGGGATGTCGGGAATCGCTACGTAGTACTGATTCAGCAATTGTGTAACGACATTCTAAATAATGATAAATATTCTAATTCGAATATTTCGAATCTATAAATTTCGAACGTAAATTGACAAAGAATGATTTTACTTCCTTCGAAACCATTAATACAAAGTTATGTGATCAGTAGTCTCAGTCGACTGATATGGTTATGACTTATGACGATTTAAGTGACGAAATTGAAATTAACTTTATATAGTGGTTAGTAAACAACAGTCACACAATTGTGATTGTTTTCCACGTCATAACACTCATATAGTGCCGAATCCAAAAACCAAACAGAGTCATTAACAATTCAATGTTGTAAACATATAGAATCTAAGTAGAATATAAAAGTTAGCAAATATTTAATGCCTTCCTTTTCTCGTTGTTTAGCTAAAGTTAGAAGTTTTACAGCATCAACATCAGATTGATTGCTGAACTTTCTAACAAACAAATCATTCCAGGATTGAATCACAGCCCATTTAACAGATCCTTATAAGTTTCTGAGGGGCAAATAAATATCTACCTTTAACCTTGATAAGCATCGAAATTCTTGATCTGATGGTGTTTTGAACCAATCCTTGAACATAGATCGATCTGTTGCACATCTTAACCACAAATTATAATAACATAAATGTCCTTCTTTTAAGGATAGTTAGTAAGTTAACAGAGTCAAGTAAATCATAAATATTAGTATTGACCTTACTATTTTTTCCAGCTTTACGTTTACGTCGGATCCTTCTAATTTTCCTGCGTAGTGAGGGATAAAGGGATAGAAAAAATAAAATAAAAATCTGTTAATTTTCCCTTGCAGAATGTCAATCGATGAGTCTTTCCTTGTTGATCCATACCAAGCAAGATAAACTCGTAGCTTGGTTTCTTCAACCTATGTACATTTTTAGACATACGACATACAACTGAAAAGTTATTTCTGTAGTTAAAATAAAGTGTTGACAAAATTATAGAACATCATTTAGAACAAAGCACGGGTCATGAATGGTAAAAAAAATTATTGAGTCGTCCGTTAGTTTTGTAGTCTACTTTAAATATTTGTAGTAATATTTAAAGCTGTGCTGTGAAAAAATGCAAATTCTGTCATGCCGAAGCCGAAGGAACATGATGACTCATAAAATTTTAAACCTACAAGCAATTATGTACTCTTCGATTATCTAATATAAAAAAGGATTATTACAACAAAAGTATCTGCCCAAAGTTAGCGTTGACTATAATGCTTACAATTAGTGGACGGACACATTGTCGGTTTGAAATGTTCGAAAATAAAAATTTGGTTCAGAGTTAGAATGAAGTTTAAATACCTATAATATGGATGGTTAATGATGCCGTAACAATAGTTTTTATTGTGTGTAAAGTTAAACAAGATTGAAACATTTACTAACCTGAATAGATAATTTTAAGCAAATACTTTTAAAAGAGTATCAATTTCATTCAATTTTTCGAGCAGTGGAGCTGTCCCTAAATAACAATTTTGATGAAAGGAATAAACCATATATTAATATTTGGATAAATGGAAAGAGCTGCGCTGCGTGAAATTTAATGCATTTTTGGAGTATACGTTTTGGTCGTTTTTATATAAATCTAATCGTAAGTACACTAACCGAATACCTTCAAAAAGCTTCCGAATGAAATTATTACACGGTGCATATGTGGTGATTTGAAAATTTTGAAACCGTTATAAAAGTTATAACGGTTCAACGGATTTGGCTGCAAAGGAATAGGTGATGAGATTTGGACCCTTTATA
Source organism: Sinodicranocentrus sp. ZH6 (assembly GCA_027743935.1). NCBI lineage: Eukaryota > Metazoa > Arthropoda > Collembola > Entomobryomorpha > Entomobryidae > Sinodicranocentrus > Sinodicranocentrus sp. ZH6. Next base: position 7,835 of record JAHZNA010001156.1, read on the forward strand.
TTGACCCTAAAACAGATTTAAAAAAAATAATTTAGGGTATAAGCGCTCTAGAACAATAACACACAGACCGACAAGGAAAGACAAGTTTCACTAAAAGCTTCGCTAATAATTGCATGTATGTTAATTACAATAATACAGCCTGTCATTTCTGGTTACACCTTTTATATTACAGTAGTTTGCCAATGCTGAAAGGAAAACTGAATTAGTTTTAAAAATGCTCACTCAAATGTATTTACTTCCATGACCTTGAAAATGACGGGAAAGAAACCAATTCCATAACCAAGAAACGTCATTCTCAAGTTTATTCAGGTGAATTTGTTTGAATAGTTAGTGTCATTTTATCGTCACTGCATTTAAAAAAATACTTTGATATTCTGACGAACTATTTACAATGGATAGCATGTGCTGCGGTCATAAATAAATGCAAGCATTCCATATTCCCTCAATCCTAAGATAAATACTGCAATCCCCCCTCCTGTCTTCCAGATATTTTAGTATTTTTTTTATACTAATCTACCAAAAAAATGTCAATGCCAACAGATATGATATTGCAGCAATTGCTTTCAATTTCAATCTAGTATCTCACTTGATATTCGATATTATTAAGGTAATCGGTGTCAGTTTCTCATAAATAATGTCGATGATAATGATAAGATTGATTGACAATGCTATTTTTCATGAGTGCAAATCATGCCAAGTATTTTCTACGCCAGATTCCATCCGAGGTGGCGTTAAGCTGCATGCGTGGATAATTTTCTTTATAAAAAAGGTTATGATCAGTTGTTTTGTTATTGACATTGACAGGTTATCAAGAAAGAGTTTTGCGAAGTTTAAATCGAAATCTGCTGCACTTTCCTACGGTTGGACAAACTGATTCAAGGGTTAAATTGTTTACGTCCCTGAATTGAATGCTATCCACAAAAATAATATATTCGGATGCCATTGTATCGGCGATGTTTGCTCAGTTGGCTGTCTGTAGTTCTGTACTTTATCAACGGGTGGATAAATACAAGATTAAAATAAATGCATAGTAAACTGGAATTGGATTAGAATGGGTGTGTTTTTGCAAAAAATTAACACTAAATTAAATCAGAGCAGAATGACTTAACCTGGATGACTTTGCATGTGTTTTCATTAATACGATACGACCTCAATCTAAGCTATCAATGATAATACGAACATTACCAACACCAACCTTGTTGATAAACATAAACCATCAAACTAAGCATAAAACTTTGATCCATAATTCAGCCATATGTCGCGTCAAATTTCAAACTGTCAATTCCAAGACTATATATGTTACGTCCCCAAACCTTCAAAACACAAATACAGAGGTCGTGCATGCCACAGGTTACCAGTCACCAGTTATGATAAGAAAATATATGACACGTCGAATTAATTATCCTTGTACCTTTAAGATGTTTAAGTCTTTGTTCACGGTATCCAGACTGCGAAAAATAAAAACGAAATTAGTTTACTTGCAAAATTACTTGCACATTACTCAATTAAAACGTACAACCTTGAAGGTTCAAATGGACTCAGAAAAATAAGATTGTTCATTTTACTAATATTCCCAATCTGGATCTGAATCTTCTTGAGAGAAAAACTCCTCGTTCATTTCCATTTTATGTGAATTTACAAAGCTTGATTGCATTGTAATCATGGAAAACCCGAGGAAGAAATTAATGTCTGAAAAGTTTACTGTGAAGGTCTATTATTATGGTTAAGCAACTTGTGAAAATGACGCCAGAGGAAATGCAAATTGTAAGAAAGCGTGAGAAATCTGTGAGAAAAATAATTATAAAAAGTTCCTGAATGTATTTTGGAATGAAAGATTGTTCTGGAAGGCAATTAAAATTCAGATATGCTTACAATTTTCAGCCCCTTTACCCATACATATACGGCATGCATTATACTTGGTCCTTCAGATCGATGTTGTTGAGCAATCTTTGGAGCTTTTTCCGAATTATGTTGGTATCTCAACCTTTGTATTGTAAATAAATCTTTCCTTAAGACGACATCATCATCATTTGTAAATCGTTGTCGGAAAGATGAAATGATAAATATATGATTCGAGGGAACAGAAAAGATGTAGAATAATATTTTTTGTTAATTATTTCTTTTTCCCTTCCGTGAAAATACTGAGATCGTAAATATTCGTAATATTTAATAACATGAAGCGTAGAATCTTTGTAGTAAGCAGCAGACGAATAAAATCGACTAGTTTTGGTTAGCTCATATGGTTTGCATTTTGCATTGCACTATTATGCTCATGTTCTGTAAAATATACAATTCATTTTTCTTCTTTTCTTCAACCTGTAGATAAAAATCTACGTTTACGAGCTGGACATTGTGAACATTATGCAAGAGCGCATTAAAAATGTCGCCATAATCAAATTAACATCAAATGCAAGATCTTATCATTCTTCAAAGTTGTAATATATATGAAGTTATTACATCTTCAGCTCAAATACAACTCTTAGAAAACTGCAAGACTTGCTTTTTGCTTTGCACAAACTAACTAAAAGCAAATTTTAAGGTTTTAGTTTTAACATGAGGAAAAGACTAGCTGATGAAGCCAGAAGCCATACTATCATTTACAGAATCTTCACACGCCTCCCCAATGAAGCTATTTTGCCAGATTTCCTAGAATATTTCGTTGAGTACTTTTTCACTCACAATGATACCTAAAACTGGAGCACTATTTCCTAGCCTAAATGCATTGCTGTTTTAATTGTACCAAATGCACGGACTTTTGACATCATATAGCACTTAATAGCTAACGCTATTCAGACATTTTTTGAGAAAAGACAGACTGCTTGGATGCTGTGAGTACTTTATACGGAGTGAGGATTTATATTATAATCGTTATTACGCATACCTAAATGATTCAATTCTTATGTACTGTACTCGTCTAGTAGTATTAATAATAATTACTAGTAATTCCCTTTTGTACCAAAAATAATACAAACATTTTAATTTTGATATTTTGGGAAGTACGGAAGATGAAAGAATAATGATATACATACTCATGAATCCATAAATACTGTTAATATTTATCATAGTCATCAAACAAACATGCATCACAGTAGCTTGCTGTCCCTCTTAATTAAAAGACGGGAGCAACGCAAAAAAATCTGCCACTTGTATCGTGCTTGACTAGATCGTGTTACTTAAGTAATATCAGAGAGCCTTACATCTTGAAATTGAACTTGTGAAGAAGCAAAGTTTGGATTCAGCCAGGTTGGAAAAGTGCATACTTCATGTAGGTATGTTTCTACCAGATTCTTGGTCTGATTTTGTAAAGAATACTTTTACGTACGCAATGATAAAGTGTGTGCATGCATAGGTATGAGTAAACCAAACCGAAGCAGGCTTAAAAATACGGAGCAAAGTTAGCGAAGCACATTACTACTTACTACAATGAACTACATAAACTTAAAACACACATTCCCCCGGTTATTCCTGACAGACCAGACGGGACGAAGTAGTGTGATGTAAGTATGAGCTCGTATCATGGACAATAGTACAATAGTGTGCAGTTGTTGCGTTGTACACATGGCACATGTACAAATAATGTGGTTGGTAAAGAAGGACTATCCGTAGTATCATGTAGATTGTAGATGTATATGGGGTACTGTGTAAAAAGTTTTTTATTCTATCCTTCTTACTTCTTAGTATGTGCAGTTGCTGACGCAATCCAATAGTAAAGACCAAGTTTCTCAGCCATCCTCCTCACATTTGATTAGACTCCACTGCCACACACACATCTCCCTTTAGCAAGTCGTAAGCCCCATAGAACTGCACCATACGTAAAATTCTATCCACCACCTTCATCCGGAAACCCGAAAACCTACTTCTCAAATCTTGAGTCAGTGAAAGTTAGGCATATTTTCCATAGTGTTTTCCAAACAGTAGTAGAACCCCTCTTTTGGATATTTTACGTGTGGTCCGATCTGCTCAGCGGCACGTTTCTCAGCTCCAAGTATAAAAACCGAGACAGCACCATCGCTCTCAAGTCAACGTTATTAGCAAACGTATTCCAGAAGCTAATTAAGGTTGCATTTTTGTTTAATATTTACTGTTTAAAATCTGTATTTATATGGTTGCCACATATATAGAGCTTGAAAAGTGAGCATGCACACGCACATTATTATGTAGGCCAAAATATTATTCTCCTCCCGTGAGATGATGAACTCCTGTTGACTCAATATGCAATGCCTATAAATGAACAAGTGATCATGTGGTGATTTGCCAGATAAAAACTAAAATTACCACTCATACGAACAAAAAAGTAGGCCAGGCAGATTTCAGAATAAATCGGTGGAATTACAACAAGGCCTGAAACTTAATCTCGGTTTCAAGTGCACTTGTGCGACGGAACAGCGAAATGTATTGAATCAAAATAGTTCATCAAAGAATATTTATTTGCACCAGCCTCTCAAGTTTTGGTAGTTTTGCTGCACAGAATACTACTATCAAAAGGAAATGTATCAGGATTAAACTTTATACACGGAGTAAATCAAATAAAAGTGCAGACTTTAGATACATTTTACGACATATGTATACTCCACCTATAATGAATAATTCTTGATTCTGCCGACACTTCACAAAAGTCTACGTCATCGCTTTCCCTATTTAACTGTACACAATAAGTGATTCATCATCACAGAAAGAACAAAAACTTAAGCAGTCTATGTAAATACCTACTTTTGTGCTGTTCGAAAATTTGTAAAGTATGGCATGTCAGCATAGTTGATAGCTTGGAACTGAGGAAATGCAACTAGATATCTTGCCAAGGGGTGAAATTTGGAGTAACTAGCTTAATCCAGAAGAAGCAGTTATAGTAGAGAAGAGAGTGAAATTCGTAACCAAAAGTACACATAATACTGATCTTTATTTTGGCTATCGTCAACGCCAAAACCAACTGTGCAAACATTTTTCTAGCGTTTATCTAATCATGCTGACGTTAGTGACTTTGTTATTACTTCTGACATATAATGCTAACGTAATTAAATTAGATTGTTTCACACTAAACGAGCTAAGTTTCATAACTGTCAAGCTAGAAAGTTGATTTATGGTTTGCTATGCAGCTGGAATTTTGTTATCTTCTGTTAACATATTAATTTTTCATAAGGTATTAATATTGGATTTTATGCTGTTTGTTCGCCGTATTTTATTCCTAACCCGTGATTCAGGCTAAAGTGTTGTGAATATATGTCAGGCTTTAAAGAAATTTTTAAATTTAAATTACAGATAACGTTACAAAATGCCAACAAACGGACGTCACAACGGACACGCAATGTCTAACGGCGTTGGAGCAAATGGACTTGCTGAAGCCAGTTTGGCAGAGGGGGAAACCTTCCTCTTCACCTCGGAGTCTGTCGGCGAGGGACATCCTGGTAAGTTGAATGGAAATTATGCAGAGTACTCACATTTTTTAGAATCTTCCACATTGGTCTTCCTTGTCCTATTGCCTTGCCATTAACTACTCAGTGAACTTTTGTGCGAGACGAAAATAGTCTGTGGTATTCGATTTTTTTGTCATAGTCATACAGCGAGCGAACTTACTCGCTGGTCTGGTCCACTGTGTGGTATTAGATGAGTCGGATGTGAGCTCGCAGTTTGTAGATAACGTTGTAGAAGAGTTAAGAGTTAGTAAGTGTGCAATAGACATCCAAATAGCACGATGCTTTAGTAAATGTACAAAAAGCACACCAAGTCAGTTCGACGATCTTTTTGTAATGTGCAATGTAAATAGTTATGTAGGGTAGACCGACAACGAGATGATGAGATGAGCATACATCAGTGTGGAATCGGGTATAATCAGTAATTTACTACTGTATAGTCGTGGTGGAAAACTGTAAACTTAAATGTAAGCGCACAGTTAGCATTTTTAAATGTAAATTATAAAACATCTTAAGAAATTATGTACCACCGTTTTTTGTACTAACATGAGTAATTAAGTAATCAGACGTTCGAAGAAATCATAATTTTATTCACGCACGCACGTTCTAATGTTGAAATAGATGAATTAAATCAACTAGTTTGGTAAAGGTCAATCAGATTGCATCGTATAGGTAGCGTAGTTTTTGTGCAATCACTGCATTTTACTCAACGAGTGTCGGCTTTTTCGTCTAACATGTATGGCAATTGGCAATACAACTACGTTTAATCGGGCACATGTTGAGCTTTGAGTCGTGATTTTCCTACTCACATTTTTTAGAAGCTGTATTTTCTACTCATCGCTTTCTATCAGATTCCCATACTCAAGATGAAGTAGAATATAGTGAAATAACTTTGTATTGCAACTTTTACTACTGTGCATAAATGAGAGCTATTTACAGTATTTACCTTTAGTTGAATGAAACAAGAAGTATTAGTATTAGTACATATCTGAACAGGTTTGTTACATAACCTTAAAATTAAAACAAGATTTGAGGTGGCAAACGAAATATGCCTCAATTTCAACTAGCATACATGCCACTTTTTTGTGAATAATTTCATCACTCATAGCGTCATAGCTATTATCTTAGGCGTCTAGTAATTAGTGGAGCTATGGAATATCATTTGTCCGTTCTTTTTCTTTGAAGGAAACATAAAACATACCTACAAAAGTTATTTTACTTTACAGGATTCCAAATAGGGACAAATCAGAAAATACATTACTTTTAACATATATTTTGTAATGACATGCACATAGTTGCCCATCAAAATATTTACCATTGTTTGCGAAGAAGTACGCAACTGATAATAAGGTTGATAAATATTATCGTTATCTCAATAATTAATTCGTGGTTATAACACACGATGAAGGCCTTCTTGTCTCTGTACCTGGATAGCGTTTTTCGTATTTGCTTTAGCATTTGATATTTGCGTACTCGTGCTAATGATACGCAAGGCACAGTTTTCTCATTTTTCAAATACATTCTAGGCATCAATTCCAAAGATTAGGTAGCCTTTATGTATCCATTGCATTCATCTTTTCCAAATAGAAATAATTGGTAATACGCAGTGTAGTCGTTTTCGTTGGAAAAAATAGGGAATTCCAGGTGATTGTAAATAATTGGAGCTTTAATAGCATGTGTTGAAATCTGGATTGTTAATCCACGCTAAATCCTTTTCATAAGATTCAATATCTATAGGTATGTTCAGACTCAGCCACATGTTATGTAGTTATGCTACTATCATGGAGGTAGTCTATTCTCAGGCTACTATACTGACAGTAAGAAATATAAAGTGTAATGGGTCATTTAATACGTACGTTACGTTACTACAATACACTAACTGAGTATACACTAAGTTTTTTGTCATTACACAATGGAATGGCTGTATGGTTTTGTCTTATTTAAAACATACGTGCATTTGCATTCACCAAATAAAAAGGTTTCGATGTAAATGACACTAAATTTTCTACTTAAGTAAGCTATTGTTCAATTTACAATGACGGGCAAGTACATTAAAGAATAGCATCTTCCGTTCCGAGTTTCAATTGACACTCCTTAAAATTAACAGAAATTCCTAACTAGCCATTGAACTCTTAAAGATTTCTACCTACTTTGCATAAATATGTTGTGTGTTAAGTATGTCGCCGCGACAGGCATAGACAATGTGACGTGGATGTAGAATATTAATTGCGATTGTCAGATTCCAAATATTATTATTTCACGGAAGCAGATGAAAGCTTAACTAGGTATGCAAATGCAATAAAACGAGACATTCGAGTCGGCGTCTGGCATGAAAAATGTTATTCAATTTAAAATGTATAGTTACTCCATAGTTTGTAAGTTAGCAGTTAGGAGGAAGTATTCTTATGTTCTTATGGCTATGAACAAGCCTTCTTATTCTTTGAATGTATGTATACAGTTGTGTTACTGACTGACATGCGGACGTAAACTTTGTTGTACAATGTACTAATCCTCCATGCGTTAGTTGAATGTATACATGTTAGCATTGATCACATCACAACTTCACAACTCATCTTAAATCTTCGTTTGGCATGTAGTTATGAAACTGGGAATAAATTACTGATAGTTCAAGGTAGTCTATCTATCACACACCAATAAATGCGTGCTCACTGCGTTCCTGCCACATACCTTAATAGTCGCAATTAATGTTCATTTTCAATACAAAAAAATCGTTACATTACTTTGTATACGTGCAATTTCTCTCGAAAACCTGTTTTACTGAATGCTTCAATCATCTTGCTACACTGACTTGATAACCTTCACCATAATTTCTCTCGCTTCTTGAGATTTTGAGATATAGCATCGGTGGTAAGTGATTTCAGCAAGATCTGTGAAAGAAGTGAAAATCACATAATTGACTTTTTGTGGTAGCAGTAGCTCGCTTTGAAGCTCATTTCTATCATGCCGCCGGTCGGATTCTCCAATGCAGTAAAATGCTTGAGAAGTATTTTTTACTAACATGGCTTCTACTGCTATCTATTGAGTAGGTAGTTTAAAAAAATGATACATTCACATTACGCTTCATGAATTTATGAAGGTATGAAACAAAACAAGTTATTTATTGACTGCAAAACCTGGTTCAGTGTTCACCACTATATTAGTTGATACTCAACGCTTGTAAATAACGCTACACGGTTGGAGAAGTTTGTTTATTACCTATACGCATATCGAATTCGCAGTACTTAACGTAATGATGAGGGGATTACATTACATAGAAAACATACAATCAAACCCAACCTGAAACCTAAAACCTGAATGAAGCTACGATAATCACTAATCGCACTGTATGCGCGTAAGGGAAATGACGTCGTTTCTCCGTAGTAAGCAGAAAATTTAATTTTGATAAATTTGGCACTGCATTGCATCCTTTCCTGCAATAATAGTTGAGTGGAGACCAGGTTTTCTGTGCATAAAGTTTACACTTTCCTGCTATAAACAATTATGGTTATGACCTATTACGCTGGATTTACCCATATTTTAGCTTTAGCCTTTGTGTCTTGATCCATGTGCAAGAACAAAAGTTTAAGGAAAGTAATACGTCATAACTCTATCTTGTGCAGAAAAATATGAGATGAGCATACATACGTTATAAGATAGCTTTATCAAGATTGCCATTACGCCTGGCTGAATCTTGCAGAGAAGTTTGTGTAGTTGCACAAGTTTAATTACCTTTCGTAGTTGGAAAAATTCTGGACAAGTTAGGAATGGCCGTTTCATGACACTTTGACCATGCTTTGACTTTGAGTGCTTAGTATTACTATTATTGTTGTTAAAATCTTCAACCGTTTGCTGAATAACATTAGGTTTCATTTCATCTTTCATCTAAATGCGCACAACAATGTGATTAGTCACGCTACCTTACTCTACACACACTTTCCAGGCATAAGTACAAATGCTTTAGGTTTTGGTATGGTTTTCTATATCATACGACTGACTTGCTGAAGCGGTTGGGCAATGCCTCTTCACGAAACTATTTTTAATCAGAAGATCAGAACTCGTAAAACCTAAAATATGCTCATACGTTTATTACAGAAAAGAACAATTTTGGGTGTGCATTTGCACAGATAAAAGAGCAACTTTTTCCCATTTAATAAAACAGTTCATTCATACCCCTGTAGAATCAGCTATTATTGATTATCAGGACTACACAACTGGCTGAACTGAAATGAATGTATGAAATCATGAAAAGAAAGGACATGTAAGGTCAATTGAAGCGAAAAATGAATACATAAATCTAACATTATTCCTTATTTATCTCCATGCTCGGTAATTTTATGTGAAGACGGTGTAGGAGGTCTCATTACCACATGGAGTTTTTGAAAAATTTCCTTTGAATGATGTCGATTGTCGATTTGCTAAAGTGTAGAACGTGGAATACAAAATGACTTCATATATTACGCCACTTACTTGTCAACGAAATGAATAAAATATATCTTTAAAGTACAAATATTACTGGGCTGAATGCTTAAGTTAAATAAATAATCGCAAAGGCGGTGAACTTTAGTACATCCGGTTTAAAATTGTTATAATAAATTCTTAACCCTATATATGAGCGTAAATTTTTCATTGTCCATGTTTGCATCAGTTATGCAAGTAGAATAGATTTGCGACAACTGGCTGAATCTTTTCATTTTCATTTTGTATTCCGTAATCTCATCCTCAAGATGGCAACGAATGTCTTGCGGTGGGATTCAAGACTTTAAGACGATACATTGGTAATTATTCTGGTGGCTTGGATTGGAATGGGAATGATCCTTGAACTATCAAGATAAAAGCTCTATTGATAAGGCTGTAGCAGTTTATTGTGGCAACCTTGCTGCATTTCCGTTTTGCCTTTGGTTATAGTTGTTTAAGCAAACTAACGCAATATGAAGTTTTCATTTCTGTCTGATATCCGTGGACGTCTGGCATTGATTGATATTGGTGGGACAACTGACAATGAGTACCCATTAAGTACTAAATCGCTGAGTAAAGTTCAGACATAAAACACGACAATTGTATTATGATAAACGATAAACATATCACAGTAAATCAGTACATGCATCGATGCGTCCGCATTATATAAACTAACATGAAAATCAGGTTCTGCAGACTGCAGGCTAATTGTGGGACAGAAAGACATACGGATACATTATAGAGAAAGCTTAACGAAATAAACATGCAATGAAATGAAAGTAAGAAATGCCAATGAACAATAAATGATTAACAAATGTAATTTCTTTTTTGTAGACAAAATGTGCGATCAGATTAGTGACGCCATTTTGGATGCCCATTTAAAACAGGACCCTAATGCTAAAGTAGCATGTGGTAAGTCGTAAAATCCAAAGGATGTATCAAATTACTCGAAAATACTCCGTCAGATTATATTTGAAACCAAGTTTCTTTTACTTAACACTTCAGAAACAGTAACAAAAACTGGAATGGTCTTGTTATGTGGTGAGATTACGTCAAAAGCGAACGTGGACTATCAAAAGGTTGTTCGCGATACAATTAAGCACATTGGATATGACGACTCTTCTAAAGGTTTGTCGCTTTTCTTGGAATCAAATGCACTTTATAAAAGTTGAAATGGGCATATATGTCTTCATTGAATGAAATTGGATGGGGTCATGTTGCTATTAAAAGCGAAGCTGCAAATCTGCCTTAATTAAGATATGATGGGATTAAATTTCATACAGCCTGTGGGAGCTAAATACAAAATTATTGGCTTTATTTACTTGACAATTACGTCAAACTATTTATTGGCTGTCGCAAGTCGCAATCGAGATCGGTGGTGAATGGCATGAAGAAGTTTATATAATTTAGAATAATTTTTTCAGTGCCAATACACGTACAATAATTATCAACAAGCTTTATTGGTTTTACCTGAGCTTGTAATGGTGTAAAATTCTTCTAGAACTGTCGTTGACTTTTCTTGGTACTGAATAACAAGGGAATTCTTCCAAAGTAGATATATATTTCTCAGAGATAAAAATAAAGTCAAGTTAAACTGGCATTATTTACAGTAATAAAAAAACTTAAATATTGGGTCTCCAATTGATATTTGCTGATTGCTCTATATTGGGCACAATTTTGGAACTCGTGAAGCATGTTCACTTCCTAGTTTTATGCTAAAAACTCCTTACTTCTTTACCATAACCCCAATGCCTGGACGCTTCCTAAAAGAACGCTGCAAATGTCCCTGCCGGTTTTGCAATAATAGGTTGAGCGCTTTTTTGGATTCCTACCTAACTGAATTAATAAAAGAAAAAAATGACTGAAAAGGTTGTTCTTGAATGTGTATTAGGGTACGACTTTAAGACTTGCAACCTTTTGGTAGCGCTGGAAGAGCAGTCCCCCGAAATTGCAAATGGAGTTCACGTGGGTCGCGATGAATCAGATGTTGGGGCGGGTGATCAGGTGGAGATATATAGATGATTATGTTTGACAATGGTTTTTAAACAAGGCATTCCAGCAACCGAATGCACCAAAACTTAAAGAATGGGTTATTGCGAAAATGTTGTAAAACAATTAAACGACCATGACCAAGAGTTTTTGCTCAAATATGGAAATTAAGGCAGATTTGTATCTAAACATTCGATTTGTAACTCTCAAAGTACATGATATTCCTGTACGAGAGGGAAATTTTTTAATACAATTAAATTTGTAAAAAAAAACAATCAAATAATCAAAGTATGTATGCTGCACTGCAGGATTTGACCACAAAACTTGCAATATCTTAATGGCTGTGGAGCAACAAAGCCCAGATATTGCTGCGGGAGTGCACTTGGACAGAAATCCGGAGGACGTAGGTGCCGGTGATCAGGTTAGGGTCTTGTGGTGGTTTCAACAAAAAATATAGTTGATTTTTTTCTTCACTTTTACGCAAAAGTTAATTTTCTTTTTATTGTTGCGTCTCGTTTTGTGTTAAGTCTTTCTTTACCCCAATGTCCATTGTTTGCAGCAGTGCATTGTACAATAATACGTCGAGTATGCAAGATAAAAGATACAATCGCGTGTATAGTCTTATAATTAGATTGGTTGCTGGTTGCTATATTTCAAAACTAGTCAACTTGTTTTGCTGTCCTGGTCAACAGCTTGTGTCTAATTAAAACATTTTGCTAAATAGGGGCTTATGTTTGGATATGCTACTGATGAAACTGAGGAATTCATGCCACTTACTGTGGTCTTGGCTCATAAGCTTAACGCTCGTCTATCCGAGCTCAGGCGCAATGGAACATTTTGGTGGGCTCGTCCAGATACTAAGACACAGGTAAAGTTTGCATAAATTGCAAGAAACTCTGTTCTGTTCGTTCGTTAGGAAATTTTATGTTCGTTTCTTCGTACAGCTATTTAAAAAATATTATTGTGACAGGTCACCTGTGAGTATTATTCGGACCATGGAGCATGCGTCCCAATTCGCGTACACTCTGTCGTCGTTAGCACTCAACATTCTGAAAAGATTTCATTGGAGCAGCTCCGCGAAGAAGTCATGACACACGTTGTTAAGGAAGTGATTCCTGCAAAGTATTTGGATGACACAACCATCTATCATATTAATCCATGCGGAAACTTCATTATCGGTGGACCTATGGTAATCAATGTTTTCTTACTTCCCTCACTACATGAATAAGTAATAACCTTGTTAATACTTATATGTGTGTCTTACTTGTGTCCTTCAGAAGTTGTAACCAATACTTTTGCCAGTGAAAATTATCATGCTTCATTAACTAATGACGTTTTTTTTCTCAAATTAGGGATTTGGAACTCCGCAAACCAATCTACCAGCAGACTAGTACTTACGGACATTTTGGGCGCGGCATCTTCCCATGGGAGCAGCCCAAGAATCTTTTGCTTTGATTTTTGTACCTCTACGTAATTTTTCAACTCTTACTGGTTAAGGTCGTGACTGTTAGGATTTCCTGTATTGCTGCAGTACGTACCAAAAGCTAACAGTAATGTAATGAACTTGATTAATCGAATTATTGTGTCCTTTAATTTGTATTGGAATATTAAGCCTTGTATTGCACATACCCTAGGTGTGCTGAATTCGTAGACGTAGATTTTATTATCAGTTGTTAATGACACACGGATTGACCTTTACTTATTCTAGGAGTTTTCTTATATAACGCAGTTTAAATGTCATTTCCGATAAAATATAGGTAGAAAAGCTTTTTGGAAATCGTTCCACATTGTATATCGTTATGCAATAGATAGATATATCAAATGTTATTTTACGTTATGTATTGCATATAAAATGTGTTAAGTCGTGTACTTTAGTGAATGTACTATTATAGTTAGTTATAACTTTTTCTTACATGACGGAAACTGCACAATGCCAAAATACAAAATCATAATTTTTGCATGTAAAAATGAATTTGAAATTTTCTTGTAAAGCATTAGTTGATGTTATTGATTAATTAAAACGGAATGTGCTCTGTAATTTTGTGTAGGGTTTTAAAGAGACGGCGTCGACTATCCTATTACCTATTTTACAATTACACCAGAATTCTGTCTCATTCTTGCGATTGCTAAATCATTAGACTTTTTAGTTATATTTTTAAACGAGTCTGGTGAAATGGTAGGATTAAATTGAGTTATTGCCTTTAGTGGTTTTAATGGGTTTATATTAGTATACATTTGTAAAGCATTGTTCTCCGTAAATCTTTTCCGTATTAAATTGGAAGTGATAATTGTGAAGATGTGTGATGTGGCACAAAAATGTCTTTTTAGTTTGAAGATGCGTACATAAATATGCTATGCTGTCTGTACAAACAATAAAAGAATTATGGGAATTATGACGAACTTTGTTCCCGTATAATACAACGTGTTATTGTACAAACTGATTTACGGCAATGTCGAACTTAACGATTTATTACTACCCCCAACCCAATACTTTTTAGGCGAAAATTAAAGAATAAATAATACAACCAAATTATCAGTACAAAACAAAAAACAAACATCCAGTTTTATTGTCAACCAATCAAAGAAACAAACTAGAGAAATAACTTCTTACATTAGGTTTTCCTCTTATATGTATTAATGTACTATAAATTATGTATTAACTAATCTAACATGCATCGAATGAATTCATGAAACCTGACAGAGAAGAAAACATAAAAAACGTTCATCAATCTGCAAATCCTTTTAAATTGGCTTTATTTTAAAGTGAAGACCAATGAGGGAAAATACTAAACACTTCAAATCTTGAACCAAATAGTAAAAACATCGAAGTCCTTCTGGATCCTTTGAATTATTGACATCTACCAATGAACCAATTTTCGAAGTCGTGAAGGAGATATGTTCTTCACCATTAACGATTTCAAGTTCTTGTCTTCCAACGCGATCCGGTACCGGCCATGCGCTATCGTCTTCCTGTTAGATAGTATACATACAAAATGTGCATTACAACGCTATTCATTTCATTGCCAGATTTTGCTTTGGCTCAGATTATAACATCAAAAGTTGTTGATTTCTATAATTTCTGATTACATAACATTATTATGATAACCTGGAAATCGCTAAACATTCAATTTCCGAAATCCGAACGGCAATGCAAATATACATGGGCTATGTATGAATGACGATTAATTGTCCGCAATAGATGCTGTAAAACACTCATCAATGTATACTCAAATTGCTGCGGTTATCGATAGTTTTCAGGATTCTAAGAGTTAACCACTAAATTTATAGTAATATTCATATAAAAACTTGACGTAGAGTTATTATAAAGTTGTGGTAATTTGTAAAAGTAATAAGAACTATGAAGTAAGTCCACTAAGTGCGATTTCTTAAGTTTTAAAATTTTCGACGACATTTTATGCTAAATATTTCATTCAAATTATTCATCATAAATCTATTATTAGAACAAGACGGTGATTTATGAAAAATTGTTCACGTACCTTCATAATTTCTGAATCTTCAACAACACGACGCAACTCATTGATGACAGCCAACGATACGAACACTTCCTTTCGAATCATGGTGTCATTTTTGTAATTCGAATTATTAGCGTATCGGAGCTTTCCATCAGGGCGAAATTCAAATTCCAAAAATTCATGACCAAATTTTCCTTTGTGGCCAACGTAGTACCGAAGGTAGAAATCTCTCGACGTCGACGTCATGATAATCTATTTGGTATGAAAAACGGGAAAGAAATCATACAAACAATCAAATACAACCAAAATTACGACAATGATTTTTTACAATACATTACTTCGCTCCCCTCGTTTTCTGGATGACATACAAGTGACAAGATGATTTTCACCAATCATTAAAATCAAATACATTGTAAAATCACAGTATGATACATTTTCATATTTTAAAACGCGGACAAGTAAACTAGTCACTAGTCAACCCATGATCTAATTACATCCCACCCAAATCTCAATTATGCTATTACTGACTCTCAACTTTACTACACCTCACTCAATCTTGTCTGCTAAAAATTAACTGGACCGCTTTATTGTTAAACTTACATCTCAAAGAGAAAAAATGACACAGCCAAAATGTAATCCTCCTTGCATAAAAGACATTTTGTATTGTTGATTGTGTCAGTTTTAGAATCTCTAAGATATATATACAGCTCCATAACTAAATCGTTGGACATTAGCCAGTGCAATGAAATTTTTAAATAATCACGAACTACGCATATACATTACTAAATGTGATGATGTAAACCAAATATTTTATTTAAAATCCGTGTTTACCTGAGAAAGGATGGATCTGTGTTCAGATTAGGGATCCTATCCTACCCAACACAACCTTAACAGCTGATTTTTTTTAAATCGGAGGGTTAGAATAAAAAGAACGGTATGACTTTTAAATTTACAAACAAATTTAAATAGTTTATGATGTTCGAAATAATTAACGTCAGCAGCACGAAGCAAGATCGAAGGAAATTTTTGAGTGCTTGTTGTTTCCTTTCAAGCCGCTATGTCAAATTTTCCACTCTTTGGAATTCAGCGGTAGTCAGCATTCTGCTGCTCTATGCATTACTTCTCCCTGTATTGAGGCACTAGTATAACAAATGCTTGAATGATTTGCATTTGCATGCTTTGCTTACACACAACTTGATATCAGTGGATTCTCGGGTATCATATATCATCAACATTCAACTCTATCCATATCCGCATCTCACAATATTATGCACATATAGTATTTTTTAAACTTTTAATAATTATTATTTTGACATAATAATGAGATTGTTTTAAAGCGGATAGGGTAAAGAAAGGTATGGTACATATTGTCATAATTTATTTAGCGAATAAGGAAGATGCATACAACTTTACATCTAAATTACGATTTAGATTTTTGAACTATTATTTTAACACGTTCCCCTAATTTTTAATGTGCTAATGCTAAATAGCCGAAATATTTCTACTATAATTGTAAATCAATAACCAAAAAAAATTTCCTCTAAAACTGATTTATTAGAAGCTGTAAATACAATGGTCCGTCGTCCTATCTAACAATTTAAAATGTCAGATATGAAAAACCAAACAAACAAACACAAGAAGTCCTGAAATTTTTACAGTATATTTGTGTCACCCATGAACTAAACATTTTTTTGTATTAGGTACTGTGAATAGGTTTTGTAGTGGAATGTGGAATGATGTCGAAGCATATGCAAATTTTTGGTATTCTAGTTGGTATCCCCGCACACTATACTCACCTCCCCTCATTCGATATTCATTTATCATCACACATTGACGACAGTTGACAGTGAATTTCATATTTTATATAAAATGAAGTGGATTCTAGTCTCCTATTGGAATTGGAACCCACGGTATTTTTATGGTTTTTGAAATATGTATGAATAGGAATTGTTCGTAATTGGCTCGTAGTTTGCTAGTAAACTTTCAGCAAATTATTGATCCATCGTATTTCAGTCATATCATTCCTGGGATTATATGAATCGCAAATGGTGCCAGTAAAAATCATCCTAGCCAAATTTATTGTCTGAAATGCATGCATGGAAAGGGAACCCTTTCAAGTAATTTTGTTCGGTGAGTTGTGGACTGACACTGCACTGTCCAAGTTCAAGTACAGTGGATACCTATGTATACAAGCAAGTATACAAAGGTAAGTGTATAGGTAGTGCATTACATAATCCAAGTACCTACCTATTTATGTACATTTATCCAGTATACATGCTGAATGCACAACATATGCACAATAAAGATTGAAGTGAGAATCGTCCAATGTTTAGTGTGCATGAGTTTATTGAACAAAAATACGGAGAAATCATTGGGGAAAGAAAATGAAACGTCAAAACCAAAACATGAACCGCGGAAACAATTCTGTCCGATGCAGGAAGTCTGTTTAAAGGGAAAAACATTACGTGTATTTCTCGCACACTCTCTTTGCCTTGGTTTTACAGTGGAATTTTCACATGTTCATAAATATGAGCACTATATTTAGTTCTAGTTCAATAATGTGGACTTTGTTCGTGTTACAAAACTCACCTGTTTGAGACATTCTTGTCGGTACATTTAACTGTCTGAGAGGTTTCCCTTTCTAAATCAGTACATATTATGTGTTTACTTCGTCTCAAGGACCTCATGCGAATTACACACTTGGTCATTAATTTATGAGCTATAATACATAAAATCGTGAGTAAAGTTGTTGAGTGGCTCACATGATCGCGAATCCTGATATTAGTGCAAAAATAGATTTAGCGTGTGTTGAGTTGGTTTGTCAATACACATAAAGTAAAGGCACAGTCCATGAGAGATCATGAAGTTGAGGCTATTCGGACTTTTTAGCTGAAATTCGGTACTGTCCGAGTCTATCTTGATCAAGAAGTTGACAAAAAACCGGGGAAAATGACGGCTGTGCACTACAAATAGACATAAAGACAGTCAAGCTGGCTCCAAGGAGCTAGTAATAAAAATGTTCTTTATGTATTCTTTCTCATTATGAGTATTATGACTGTTTCTGGTTTTTGTGAGGAAATTGAGTAAACACTCATTTTAATGTGCTCAGTGTATGTTTGTATACAAACGAAGTGGAAGGAATCAGTAAATATGCGTGGCAAGGTTAGGAACAGGACACGACGGGAGAAAACTAGGACAGCGGACGGTCTGGATTAAACGTGTGAAGAGTGTGCACTTGTTTTACTTTACTGAAAGTCGATGGTGCATCAATTATGAATAGGGAAAAACTTATCTTTAGCATAATATATTTTATTATAACCGCGTCGAGCCTATTATCCTATTAAATTCTCAGGGAATTCTAGTGTACTCTATCGCAAATACTCTAAAAAGACATGTAAGATGTAAGGTAGCACTAGCTGCTTTCACTGGTTTTCACCATTCTTGGTGAAAATGTTGAGTACAAGATAGCATTAATAGAAGGCAGATTCGGTGATGTGTCCTTGTCATGGACATGCTCACGGAGCATTAGCCAAACTCAAAACCATTACTGTGATCTATTTTACTCTAACATTCTTCCAGCAATATTTGTAAACACAACGCAATAACGATTTTGTGGTGAATTTTTTTAATTGCTGTATTTTTGAACGAGGTAGCTTTCTCCTAATATTGTATGAAACCTAACCAACTTTCACTGATCTCATAAGAGCTAGTCTTTAATTCTCATTGTCAGTCAAGTCATCCGCTACCTTAATACGTACAAGTTGCTACGATCGAACTTTTTAACAAGAATTTTGTCTTCTTTAGAAGGTACCGTATTATAAAGATGCATTAGGCGAAGTTAGCATTCGTTATAAACATTAGCTTTCTTTGAAGTTGAATGCTTTGTTCAACAGGAATTAGTTTTCGAAAACAGTCAGTGCCACAAATGTGTAACCCGATTAGCTTTGGATTAACGATTTTGTACTATCCAGTAAGAGTTGATTATGAACTACAAAAAGTTGCGTTACAGTTGTACAAATGACGTCTCAAAACGATTTAATTGTAAAAAGGCAAGAGATCGTTTAGCTTTAATTACCTTTAAATAATGCGGAAGTATAGAAAAATGCAAGATTGACAAGCATTGTCGACATTTCACGAGGCTAATCTGAAAGCCTCAGGGAAAGTTGTTCTACGAGAAAGTTGGGAGCCAGTAAGGCCATTACATCAGAGCCAAGATGAGTGATGATAACAGATCAGCAGTGCATTATTCACACCACACTAGGAAAGTTGTGGATCTGGTTGGTGGACCACCATGGGGATTCAGAATTCATGGAGGGAAGGACACAAGTATGCCTTTGAAAGTAGCCCGTGTAAGTGCTCAGTTTATTTGTAGGCCTATATTTTAAAACGTTGTACGCATGTCTATAGCTTTTATTAATAATTCAATTCAGGCATGTATTGGCCAGCATTGTGCAATATCTTATTAGAATATGCTTGATGTCACTACTTGCTGCTGCTGTTATACGCATAGCATATAATTTTTTAACTTCATGCCGTGTAGGAGTAAGATGGTTCGTTGCAACTCCATCGTTGCAGATTCAATGGTAGAAAAATACGAAATGACATCCTGAACGAGTTATTTGTTGATATATGCTATTGTCTAGTCGTATTGAATCAATACTTACTTTGACATATAAGTAGAATGAAATCAATTGAGGTACTTTTCATAATTTTTGCCAAACTTTTGGATTGATCACTAAGCCCAGTTACATATAACTACATTGTAAGTCATTCAAGACATCCATTTACTAATGCACACTATACATACATGGATACTGGAAAACGATAAAAATTGCATAATTTAACTCCTTTCCTGTTTCCTATGGTCAACTTTGGTTAAATGAGGTACGTTTTGTTTTTGTTTTGCTTGAGAGCAAATGTTTGCTCCAAGGCTTTAAAAGTGATTCTATGCATACTCATCATCATCATCTTCTGTGAGTTTATTTTTTGCTTTACCTAAGTATGTTGATACTGATTGTGAATCATCAGAAAAGTATTCACTCTAGAAAGGAAATCCAGCAGTTCCGTTACTTCATCATTCGTGCTACTGCCAGTGCTTTTATCAACAATACCAGTTATTGGTGGCTGACTGCACTTCGTACTGGTTTTCCTTACCTTTTTTGTGCTCATAAAAATTTATGAATCACTTTAACTCTCTCGTACATCTTTTTCAATTTACACTAATACGCATTATGTATCTGGAGCGAACTGATTGACAAAAAGGGGAAAGGGCTTACGCTTACAGTAGCATTGCAGTAGCATGAAGCGGTTTATTTTCGGCCAATTTTTTTTGTCTAAGTAATTCCAACCTTATATTTAATGAAATTCGTTGCATCAGGGATGGCCAAGTCCATCCGTGAAAGACGTGAAAAATGTATGTCCTTAATGTAGACTATCGCACGTTGTTTTTACCGTCTTTATTTTGGCGCAACTATGCTCATGCAAACATTTGGTGTAATCCTTCAGAAACTTCGTGTTCCTCCAAGATTCATTAGGAAATTGCTCGTCTAAGCAGACTAAAAAGCTTCGCAGATTACCTATTCTCTTGATCAAAAGTTTCTACGTATTACAATCTAGTTCATGCTAGAGATGTCTTCTCCAGAAAGAGATTTGAAGTCACTATACACGTTCGGTCGGGTAGAAAATATAATCTTGAATCTTTTTACTCGAACATCGCATGCAACTCTCACTCAAACCATATCGGCAATGTGCAGAACACTCCATTGCGCTTTCCGGGTATTGCAATAATAACGTTGAAAAAGTATTTCTATTCTATTATGGTTAAAAGTGTGTATAAAATGAACCAAGCTAAAAACACATCATGTACTTTTCGAGTAGTCAGTGGTGGCAAAAAAGAAGTACGCCCTCCTCAAACATCTTTCCTCTAAAATAAATGTGTTTTGTAATGCAAGGATCATCATCACGGATCACACATTCTATCGCAAGTCTAACTAAGCGAATGTATGTGCAGGCATATATTTTCAACGTCTCTCTTCTCCACACGCATGTGGATCTGATTTTCATATGGTCCCAGGACGAATAAAAACCGAAATCTCTTAAAACACATGTTTTGCAGTTACTACCTAACAATTTTGTGAAAACTTCATATTCCGCATTTACGTATATGACGCGAACAAAAAAACTGGCTTTTCTTACAGCACATGAATTTTGCTTTTATTGAATCCATCTCCCGGAACAAACTTCCAGTGTGTGTGTGGTGGATGGTGGATCACAATCACAATAGCATAATGTTATTGATTGTAGTTCTATTTTCATTTGCAAATGAAAACAAGCATATCTACGAACTTATATTTTCATGATATTTGCTCTAGTTATTATACTAATGCATGGTTGCATGTATCATGAAGTGAATGATATTTCTTATCAAGCTTTCTTACTCGATTGGAGGAGGCTTTTAAACCCACTGTGTGCCTTGCTGTGTGTCCTTACCACAAATAACAAAGTTACGAACATTATGAAATTATTTTAAGAGTAAATCTTGCAAGAGGAGTAAGTACTCATCTACAGAAAAGCAGCACAAACGTAGCCGGCTGCTGTTTATACACCAAGTCTGTGTATTATGACTGTGTGAAGTAATAAATGCCGTGGGGAGTCACCGCAGAAATGATGTTTCAGTTCCAAAAAAGTGAGATGTTCCTGATGTCATGCTTTTCCATGTCTCATATAATGCACTTGAAACTCAGATGGTTGTCTAAAAATGCCAGTAATGTAACGTGGCAAAAAGGAACAACCCTGTTGATGCTTTTATAAGGCACATCTATACATACTTTCTTTGGAAGTATACATATCATTGGAGTTAATAGATCAGGTTATATTGGAAAATTCTCGTATTATTAGTACAAGTCAACATATTTCTACCCAATCTAGCGAGACTCTTTCTATGTCTACATGGCCGTGTGCCACTAACTGATGGCTTTTCAGTTTTTACTATTCGCTTATTAGATCATTTAGAAAGGAGATGAAGCAGCTAGCAGCTCGGCTCAATTCGGATAAGTAGAAAGTCAGTGACTGTATGGTGCGTGATACATTTGGGAATTAAAGAAATTGTCCCAACAGGAATTCACCAAGTTGACCTGTTTGCAAGGCTTCTTTAAAGAAAAGTCATATAATCGCATGAAAGCTTTTCTCTCTCCCCTGCATCTTTATTCTCTCACTCTTTGGCGGGTTGGAAATCCAAGGATTTTTCGGAATTCATCAGTCTTGTGGTTTGAGAGACAAGGTTGTATGTAACTTGTGGAGCTGTACATGAAGACTCTCATGATGAGGACGGCCTTTCCTCGGTTCATTTAGTTGGTGGATAAGCATCGTCGTTGGGCTGCGACTTCTGTCCTCATTAGTTTTACTTATTGGCTGTCAGGACGCCAAGATATTCCTCTTGATGCTCGTTAGTCCGAAAAGCTTTAATGAGGTGATGGTGTTGAGTTCAAGTAAATGGTGACCTGTTCCAGCAGTGTAGTTGTAGTCTTGTAGAGTCTAATCTTATACTGACGTGGTCAGTGTCGTTGTGTCTTGCAAATTTGCTCTCTGCATATCATGTAGCCTTGATCTTCGAATCGGGAATGGTAATATTACGCTGGAAATTGTTCATCTCCAGTCTCCAGCGAGTCAGTAATAAGATAGTCTCAGAAGTATTAACTTCACTGACAGTTTTATTTGCGAGTGAGTGGCAGTTAGGAAAATTCAATTAAACGTTTGCTCCTTTTAATATTATAACTCACAAAGTGATTCACTCCAGCATTACAAGTGTTTGGTGACTAGTTCATTATAATTGATTTCCATAAAAATGCTAAAGTTTTGCGGTTCAGCTTCATCCCGACGTCGCCAGTATGAAGTAATACCAATATTATGCAACATTTAATCTTGATTGTTTATTCATTATCCCTGTTTCCTAACTATTAATTTCACTGAAACCGGCGATAAATGTACGACCATTTTGTGATATGCATTCGATTGAGCTTTTCATTCTCTCGTTTATCATGCTTTGAACTTGATTCGTAGGATTGGTCATATTTATATAGTTGAAGTTTGAATAGAGGTGGATGATACACGTCAGCTAAGTGTGTGAATAGCTTGTACTTGTTGTTTTATCATGCAAATTTTATCGATAAGGATTCAGTCCAATGTGAAAATTATCCCATGTCCAGATAAATAATGACAATTTTTTGACCTTTTCATGCGCATAAGCATGTATGTGATGCATCTCATTCATGTCAGATAATAAAGATGATGTCATTTATCGTTACTAATTTACTGATCTACTAGTACATTCGTTTTTACCTACTATGTTTTATTCCTACATGCTCTGCACTTCTCTCTGTTTTAAATGGACGGAGGTAGTGCAGTAGATATTTAGCATGAACACGCGTCAGTTTACCTTTTATTGCTTTAATTTTTGCCTTGCATATTGTAATTTGCTAAATACCTATTTATTGATGCTTAACTTATTTGAGGAAGAGATGAGGGGAGATAAGCGAGAACATTAATCTTTCCACCAACTCTGGCCCTCTGCCCCCGGGACCAACTGCCCCCAAGACAAACTGCTCCCAAGACAAACTGCCCCCAACACAAACTGCCCCCAATAAAAAATGCCCCCAGTACAAGCTGCCCCCACCGAAAAATCCCC